>JAECUM010052245.1:0-15309 GCA_016617855.1 Megalonaias nervosa | reverse complement strand
ATCGCGACTGACTTCGATCTTGGACACTCTGTAGTGCTTAAACTGGAAAGGATTTTGATCGTGGGCTCCGTTGAGGGCTGCATTACTGACGATGCCAAGATTAAACGTTTGGGTAACTGTCCTTGGAACAGATGATCTTCGATCTTGGATCGGAGTCCATCAGCAATGGTGAACGTTTTCACTTCTACACGTCGTATCGGATACTTGGCGGTCGATCTGCTCATTGTGTGACTGATGTCGTTTCCCGCTTTAGGTAACACTTCTACGCGACGCACATAAAGTCTGGCTTCTTGGATGATGGATTTGTAATCGTTGGCATGAGCCATCAAATGGAAAGCGGTACTGCCGCGATTCAGTCTCAGACGGATATCCGCCCCGTTTAGCAAATACTTGTCTTGCAACCACGTGTCCAAATACAAACGATCCATCAGTTCTAAACTACGTCCTTGCAGGATTTTCTTTCGACGATCGTTAAATCCCACATTGTGAGGATCGTCATCTGCTGTCAGGGTTGTGTCATTAAACTTGTCCAGGTGAGTGTTCTTGGCCTCTTTTCCGTACGTCAAGAGATTTTCCAGATACGATCGGTAAGGGTACGTATCCATGCTAATGCTGACCAGTTTGTTATTCAAGTACAAATCCACTTCGCTGAACAAGGAATGCATGAAATTGTTGACGGGAGCTACTCTGGAATCGGCCCCTGGAACGCAGTCGTCCGTTTTGATCACTTTCCGTTTGAGATACAGGTAACTGCTATTCAGATCGATGTAATCTTCGGGCCGTCCTTTGATTTCAAATTCCATGCGAGCTGAATCCGTCAAAGAGGAGACGGGATGAAATTCTACCCATTGGGGTTCTTGCATCGTCATCATGGTGGGTTGCATGGCAAACAGATCCAATTGCGACTTGGAACAAGCGCAAGACTCTCGGTGCATCATTTTCTTTCTTTCTCTCTGTTTGTGATTTAATAATCAAAAACGTCTAAATATCGGACAGTTCTTCTTTTCTTAGTCTTTCTAGCTCTGTATAGGTTTCTTCTTCGTCGTCTCTTTCTGCCTTGTCCTTGCTGTGGTGTCAGGAAAGCATGAATGCCTGACTCGGCAGCGTCCAGGGCATTTATAGGAGTTTCTCGTCGGCCTAAAATGTCTTTGCCAGTTTCAAGCAAGACATTTTTGTTTGCTCTCAAGAAAGCTTCTTTGGAGTTTTGTTTGTCAATGATGACATTTTGGAGAAATTCTTTGCCTTGCGTCAAAGCGGCATCTTTCAAGGCGTGCAATCCCCGTGTCACCATCGGTTTCAAAACGGGGGCCACCGAACGAAACGCCGATTTCGGCATATCTCCCAAGCCATGTCCTCTCTCTCGAGCGACTCCTTGGTACACAGGATACATGACTTACAAGTCGTTAGAGTAATCGTTTTCGAAAATGGAGTTTCACTGTGACTTTTCCTTTGGTGAATGAAATATTTTGTCCCAGATCTCCTTTTATAGTAATGTTGACAGTGTCGAAATACGACTTACTGACGGGCAAATAGTGAGGATGTACAAATTCGCGGTGAACATGATAGGTGTTTCCACCTATCTCGTCAGTGTTCGTGGCAGAATTCACTTTGAAAGGAATGACACGCAGTAACGGTACGGCGGTGTGTCCCACCACGTTGTAATCCACCACATCAGAGTACACAAAGATCAAATTCAGTCCTTGGTTCATTTCTACAGGGAATCGAGAATATTTCGCAAAATCCAAGTTGCCGGTAATGGCTGGTTTTTCGTTTTTAATCTTGATAAACTTGGGGTCTCCATCCAAAACATCATACAATTCATGACAAAATTTAATGGCCAATACTTTGTCCTCTGAAAATATCATCAGCAGGCGACGAGCTATTTTGTGGTACTCGATCGTGACACTTTTTCTAGTTTTCTCCAAGGCTTTGCCAAACACGGTATTGAACTTGGTAGCAATCACGTTCACCAGATGTTGACCGCTAAAATAATAGCCTGCAGGAATGGTCATCAGAGAGGTGAACCGTTTAGTTTTGGAGTCTTATGTTTTCATAGAGTCACCTGCACTGGGTGCGTTCATCCAAGTTTTTTTTGCACTTGTTTGTCATGAACTTCCACCGTAAAAGTGTTATGATTTGGAAGGATATTTAGGATTTGTGTAGTGTAATCATTTCCACTAAAGCCACTTCGAAATGGGCTTCGTGATCCAACTGGATGGCCTGAGGTAATTTGGCCGTGAAACAGCATAATGTGTTGTGGGGAAACACCTCCATGGAACTGTCACTGGGTAACGTTAAGTAAAATTGGTTATTAATAATTCCAGAGTTCTAGTGTCCTAGGGGTCGCTGGAGGTCAGAGGAGTGTCTTAAAGAGGACTGTTGTGATTGTTATGGTGACTGTTGGAAGGGTGACTGACGTTCGACGCAAGACTCCCGTTGTTCCCGTTAGAGGAATAATTCAGAGAAGCATTGGGAACAAGGTAACCGATGCAATTGCTCAGTAAAATGGTCCATAATTGTTTGTCTCCTTGTTGCAAACTCAAATTGGCAATGGCAGTACCGATGATACAATACACTACAAAGATTTGGCAGAAAAAGACGATTTGCGTTTTAGGCATACGTTCTCCACACCACACCCACAAAGGTTGCTTTTATAGATCTTGCAGAGAAGAACTGGGGGAAGGAGTGGTCACTGTTGTGGTAGTGGTTGAGGCTGTGTCAAGAGTCAAAACTCGTAGGATATCCTTTTCAACGTACTTTGTCACTTTGTCTACTTTGACACGACATTTTCCCACTTTTCGTGTTCTTCGATCGAGCATGTTTTCGATCTCGTACACTTCGTCTTCTTTTTTCGTCACGCGTTGCAACTCGGGTAAGTAAACGTTCCTTTAAACAATTCCCCATTCATACCTTCCAATTTATAGACGGCAGGATGACGGCCACGCACACGTTCAGTGACACGAAACAATTCGGTGGTCCAGTTGGGTAAGTAACCTTTGTCGAAGGTGCCTTTGGTTTTGCCAATGCGCACCCAATCTCCTGCTGCCAACACTCCACCTTTCTTTGGGACTGTCACTGTCGGGGACGTACCAAAAGGCGCTCGAAGACGGTCACTTCGTTGTCAGGAGTCACTTCTTGGGGGCACATCCGATGTTCCGATGGAAAGATTGGTTGTACGCTTGGACTAGGTGCGGTAAGACGTCGACGTACTTGAGAGTGTGTTGATGCGTAAAATATTTCCACATGAGTTCTTTCAAGGTGCGTTGAAAACGTTCCACGATGCTGGCTTTGCTTTCGGGATTCTCATTGGTGAAAAAATGACTGTCACGTTTCTTCAATTCTTTTTGGAAAGCTTGGTTCAGAAATTCGGTGCCTTTGTCGGTTTGCCATCGAAAAGGGTGACGACATCTTTGTTTCAACACCAGTTGGAGGGCTCACACTAACTCACTGCTCGATTTGGAAGTCAATGGCAAATTTGGAAAAGACGTCGATGACACAAAACAAATATTTGTAGCCACGATTGTAGGTGGCCAAATGAGAGACATCGGCTAAATCGGCTTGTCATTGATCATTGATGCCCTCCACTCGGGTGCGACTTCTGGAAAATATTCGTCGATTGGGTTTGTGTAAGGTGTACGTGGCTTGTTCTTGTAACCATCGTTGCACTTGAGGTAAACGGACATTTTTCAGTCGAGTCTTGGCAGCACGAAACAATTTATGAAGTCCTCCGTAACCTGCAGGATAGGATGGATCGTAATAAATACTGGCTAGCACCTTCTCCATTTTTAGTAGGTTATCTACTCTTCACTGATGCTACTCGGAATGGGGCGGGGTGGGTGGGGTAGAAACGGCTTTACGTGTCGGATGTGTCACGGGAGTAGAAGTTGAAGGTAATTGTGGTGTTGGTGGTAATGGGATGGCTTTGGTCTTCTTTTCCTTTTTCTTTTCTGGTTTCCCTTATTTCTTTTTTACTTCTGTCGAAGGAGGAGTGGACATCATCTTTTTAACCCATGCTTTAAGTTCTTCTCGTTGGTGTGTAGGGGAAGGGGTCAACAAGGACGCTGCAATCTTATTAGGGATGAGAGCTGTTGACGGTGTTTGAAAGATTTCTCGTGCCTCTTCTACCTCAGGCATCCGTGGGGCTGAGACTGTCTTGACTACTGGGGGTGGTGGCATCGGTGGTGTTTGTAATGGACTTTTTATCAGGGTCTTAAAATCTTTCAGAGTTTGTAGAGCTGTTTCGTCTAAAGCTTTCTGGTGAAAGAGTTGCAGTCGTTTCAACAGTTGACCGTACCGTTGAGATTTTTCCGTTTCTGACAAATCGCTGCAATCCATCAACGATTGCAATTCGTGTTGTAACTTGGACATCTCGGTCAAATGAGGATTGGGAGGTAAATGCGAGGTCCGTTGTTTTTGCCAACGATGGTATTCCATCCATCGTTTGTAAGGCATTTAAGCCAGTTTTCGTCCTTCCATCGGATTTGAATGGTCACGTCTGAAATCTTTTGACCTAGAGATCCCTATTATCTTCTTGACCCTTTTATCTTGGGCAATGGCGGGTAAAACACTTCCCAACATATCCAACGCGGGTCCCACTATTGCTTTGGTAAGAAGTACTAACAGGAGGCAAATTCTTCCACGTTGCACCAACATCTTTTCTTTTGACTAATGGGTATTTTCTTTTGGACCATTTGGCTAAGGACGTGTCGATGTTTGGCTAAGCATTCTTTCTGATGTTTATACAAAGGTATCATTCCTTTCAAGACATTCAGACAACATTCGCTCACGGTATCGATGACGTCTTTGGAGGCGGTTTGAATGAGTTTTTAGTATGGGTGGAGAAGCTTTGAACAGGACGGACAACATGTCCCAGTGTTTGACTACACGAGGAGGCAGTCCTTTCCTTTTCTTTCCTTTTGGGGTAGAAGACCGATGTCTTTTGGGGGGTGACATTTTTGTTTGTTTGTTGGTTGGTTCCTGGGTTCACACCAAAAATACACTAACGTCGATGACTTGGCACACGGCCTTTTATCATTTTTTTGGACTATCGCTTCGTCAGAAAGGTAATGATTTGTTTTCCAAAATCGCAAAAGAATCCTTCTCTTTGGTTGCTACTCTTTTTCTTTGGAAGAATGCGTCTTTTCTGGGTTGACGTCGATGCTTGGCGAAGCGTTTTTTCTGATGCCGTAACTGTCCTTTTCTTTCTCCTTGTCCTTTCTGGACAGGAGAACGACGATGGTAGTGGTGTGTACTTCTTTGAGGGGACATCCTTGGTGCACAAAATTCACTGACGTCCATGGCTTGACATGCGTCTTTTTATCTTTAAGAGGAGTATTTTTTGTTCTTAATCTGTTTTTCGAAATCAATTAATAACTTATCCATTAAAAAGAAAAATCCCCTTTGGTTGCTACTCTTTATCTTTGGATGAGTGTGTCATTTCTGGGGGTGACGTCGAATCTTGGTTAAGCGTTTTTCGGATGACGTGACTGTCCTTTTCTTTTTCTTTTTCCTATCTGAACAGGAGACCGACGATGGTAGTGGTGTCCACTTCTCTGAGGGGACATTTTTTTGGTTCAGGAGCAAAAAAATACACTGAAGTCCATGACTTCACACGCGTCCTTTAATCTTATTTGTCTGATAAGATTTGACAAAAAATCCCTTCCTTTTGGTTGCTACTCTTTTTCTTTGGACGACTGCGTCTTTTCAGGGATAGACGTCGATGTTTGGCTAAGCGCTTTTCCGGATGACGTGGCTGTCCTTTTATTTTTCCTTTTCTTTTTTGATAGGAGATCGACGATGGTGACAGTCTGCATTTCTTTGAGAGGGCTTCTTTGGGCGTTCAGGAGCACAAAAACACTGACCTCTATCGTTTACCTCAGGTTTTTTTAATACTGGAATGCGTCTCCACCTATTCTCTTTACGTCGTATCAACTTGATAACAGGCATCACTCGACGTTGAGGGGTTCGCAACGGACTAAATCGGTAAAGTTCTTGCTTCGACAAATCCAGTGAACTCTGTAACATGCCCGATCTCTCTTGAACTTTGATTTTGGGGGCAAGTTTTTTGTGAGCAGCGGCCGCTGCCGCTAAAGAGGAGGAATGTGTCACCGATGGAGGAGAAGTTTTTGGAGACGCGATTTCCAATTTTTCATTAAATTAGGATGAACACGTGTCAAATCGGGTTTGGCTGTCATCACCAGCAACGGAGAAGTGGAAGAACCTGAGGCTACTGGAGACGCGGTCACCGTTGCGGCAGGTCGTGGTTTGCGAATGTAAGGTTGTGTCATGGCTGCGGTGCCTATCTTGCGGGTAGAAGCTGTTTTCTGTGGGTTTTTCTGTGGGCTTTTCTTTTTCTGAGGTTGTGACGTGGTCTTGACACCGTTGCTCTTTTTCTTCTTTGTACGTCGGGGAGTGTCTTTTTTCTTGGGGAGGACTTTGGTGGCATAGGGATCCCATTTTATGAGTGAACGAATGATGACACCTCTTAGAGAACCGCTACCTCCAGGTTTCAAAATGATTTACTTTTTGGTTAGAGTCTCGATGCGGGGATCGGCCAGTTCCGTCAAGGCTACTTTGTTTCTCTCAAACAACCGTTTGGTTTGATGTGGAATGCGAATGATGCCTTGCAGTAATTGACGTGCTGTCACTGTAAACCATCGTAACACTTCTTTGAGGCTGGCTTCTAAGACACGAGCACGTTTTTGTGGATTTGTTTCGCAACTGATGACGTACAAGGCACGAATCAGGTTGACGGGCAGATGAGACTGAAAGGACGTCATGTTGACGCTGTGTGAGACAGACCCAAAGTGACTGAGGTTTTTATATACTCTTTCGTTGCTGTTGTTGTTGTTGTTGTTAAGCCGACTACGGGGACGTGTACACGACAGGCCCTCCATCTTGGCACCAGTGGTGAAACAGATGGGTACGAAATCGCAAATAATCAGGGGTGGTGGGTCTAAAATCCATGAGTAAATAGGTGTGTTGGGTTTGAGTGGCATCGTCGTACGCATGAGTCAGCCAAGGCTTTCCTAACTGTTTGGCTAAGACTTGCACTTGCAGTTTATCTCATCTCTAGGGCTTTTAAACAAGACCACGTAATGAGCATTGAGACCTATGGTGCGATGGGCTTTACTTTGTTGAAACAAATTTTGGGCAATGTAAATGACACTGTCATTACTATGATGCCCATTGCGCGCAAACCACAATTTAATTTCTTCTTCGTCTTCTCCTAACATGTCGTCGAAGATGACCAGATGGGTTTGACTGGGGTCAGACACGATCCTGTCGTCTTCGCCAGGAATGCCTTCCACAAACGCGATAGAAGCGCCTTGACTTTCTCACAGAAGACTGTACGCCGATTGCCACTCTTTGTAACACCACACCATCCGTTGAGGTGGACGATCGATCAAATGATGCTTATGTTCGATCAAACGTTTGATAAATTCGGTTTTGCCTGAACCGCTGTGTCCGGCAATTAACATGTTAAAGGGATGCCGAAAATACATGGCGTCCGAACTGGCACGATCTAAGTTTTCGTCGATGACTTTGAAAGTGGAGGAAGAGGGAGCAGAGACAGTAGAGGTAGCTATAGTAGTGCAGGGAATGTACCTTTTGACACGAAGACAAACAAGACGAGAGTTTTTACACTTTTTTCAGGATACGTGTTTTGCAATCTTTAAATGTGAACAACACGAAAAGACAAAACTACATAAAACCCAAGTGGTTAAGTACATGAATAAAAGACACATCAAAACGATCAAGGTGGAATATAAACAAGTCTCAGTACAACATGTTTGGTGACCAAGATTTGGTGTCCTAGGGACAGCGTGTAATGTTCTTAGAGTCTCTACACTTGGCACAGTCACACAGGAGTCCTCCCCAAATGGCCTTTCGGGGATGTCGATGACGGTTCTGTCCTGAAGGGAGTGGTTTTCCTCGGTGACGGGTTCTTCTGCTGGCACTGTCACTTACACAGGTTTAAAAGTTTTTATTCACTGAACGTTTGAAGTCAGGATTACAAATCTTGGGCATAGTGTGCCACTTCTTTTGTCCAAGCCTCGAAGCCCAAACTTTTCCAGTCACGTACATCTTTCCAGTGAGGGTGTAAGTCACAAGCTACACACACATCGTCGTACACATCTTCAGTGCCCAAAAGTTGACGAATCTTTTTTTTCCCGCAGAGGTCGCGAAGTATCGAGATGAAAGCGCTAAGCTTTTAACAGAATGAGTCTCTCGTGTACATTTAAAGGGTCCACTTTCGTGTTTTGGTTGGTATGTACTGTTCGTAAAGGGTCCACAAGGAATCGGCTGGTAAACAAAATCCCAGAAAGCAAGTCACTAAGACACATACCACACTTCGACCACAATTCAATGGACACAGTTCTCGTAAAATGCGATGGTAATCCTCCACCGTTTGAATACTTTCATTGATATCCTTCCATGGAATCTGTTGTATCATGAATGATAAAGGTCGTGGCATGGTAGTCTGTTTTTATACCTCTTTTTTTGTCGGAGGTAAGAAGTGTACTTTTTGCACAGTGCTAATCGTACTTCAGTAGCGAATCCAGTTTTTTTTAGTCACTAGTTCACACACCACATACCGCACAGAATTTTCCTCTACAGACAAAATTTGGTAGCGTAAAAGATTTTGGTAATCCTCTAACTCTTCCTCTGGAATTCGTTGTAGTATGGCCACCTTGTAAGTAGAAGGATGAGTAGCAATCAAAGTCTTCTGGTCCTCGTCCAGGTGAACAATGTCTGACCATTGGAACGCTTTCACACGAATCAATCCTCTTATAGCACTTAGGTACCAGTGGTTCCAACATTGATGATGTAACGGATGCAATTGTTTTTTGCGTTTGACTTGTATTTTGAGCAACTCTCGGTAAATGCATTCTCTCAACTCCACAGTCAAACCACGAATGTTCTCTTGTAAAGTATCCATGACCATGTCAGTCAGTATTTATATACACGTTGAGGGTCACTTCTAACTGTCCTTATTTTATTCAAAGTCTTCTCGTAAAGTATCCATGACCATGTCAGTCAGTATTTATATACACGTTGAGGGTCACTTCTAACTGTCCTTATTTTATTCAAAGTCTTCTCGTAGAGTGAAATTGACGGACGTAGTGAGTAATTTCCGGCCACGGCCATTCCAGGAAACGGTGAAGAATGTCATTAGAATCTTCTAATGTAAACGGTCTAAAGCGGAATATTCGGAAGAACGCACACTTGATCCAGAGAAATCTGACTTGTTTGTTGACTTTTGTCAATTTCCTCTTGTGAATTTCTCGACATAAAAGTTCCTCATTCACCAATTGAAATTTTGCTCTGACAAGTCCCTGCCAAACTTCCTTGTAGATCTTCTCTTGCAATTTGTTTGGTAATCTTTGAATATGATTTTTGTAAATGGGGTTTAAATACTTATCTAGGTGTTGTCCAACGTTTGACTCCTAGCCAAGCTGGTTTCTTAAACGACATGGTATGCCACTTCAATGACTAGGTTCCATTAAAGGTAGGTAGTGACAGTGAGGAGACCATCGAGAATGTTCCGGGTTAGCGGAATATTTCTGCTCCCGGTCGTGAAGTGACACACCGCAACTGAAGCACTTGACTTTATCCCTTTCGCCCAAGTAGATAATTCCGGCTCTGGCCAATTTTTCGGGGTCACATCCTCCCAGATATTGTGGCCATTTTCCTTGAAGGTTTGGAATCGACTTTCAAAGTCGCAGTATTCAGGCAAACGCACAGGGAACGAATATTCTTCTATCACAGGTTCATTTCGATGAGGGTACGGTGAAATCCGCAGAAGTTTACTTAGGGTTGGATGACATCCGTAGGGTGGTATCCGCATGGTTTCACGTGGTTGATGACATTGACAATGAAAACCAGTAAACTGTCCACGATAGCGAGTGGCATCGCTTTCGCATCCGTCAGGTTTGACACGCACAGCATCACTTTCCATGGTAGGTATGGTAGTAGTAGTCATAGCAAAGTTCCCATGATGTGATACTGAATCGCTGAGGTCAGAGCATACGGCATCTCTGCCATCGCAAGGCACAGCATCGCACTCGAGTTTGCTCTCGCTTCATACATGCTGTGTGAAATGATTCATCTTTCTCGCTCGGTGTCGGTAGTTACAATAAACTATCGGTCTTGGACGTTGTCCCTTTTTATATGCTGACCAATATCTGCGTGTCCTTACGGTAAACTGAAGTGGTTGGGAAGCCTCATTCGTTTCTGGTACACGATTTGATACACTTTTTCCAAGGGTCGACTGGCGATTTGGTGTGTGGGTAAACGTACAATTTTGTGCGGTTCATAGGTGGTCACTTTAAAGTTTCGATCCTGTCCAGACTGCAAGGGTTCTTTCAATACACCAAAGTTCACCACTCGACCGGTGCGATAATTGAGAGTCAATCCTTTCACTTTACACTCCGTGTGCACTTCTCCTTGTGGGTCACGGTATTCGTAGCCGTAATTTTTAGGACCGCCACTAGTAAATCTTAGAATCTTGTCGTTGGGGTGCTCGTCCGTCCAGGCTGCTAAACGGTCTCCTTCGATGTCAGGGTGAGGTTGACCCAGGCGATCGATGTAGATGCAACTGTCCGTGTCAAAATACAGCACACGATATCCTAGTTGGTGTAAAGCTTCGTACAATTTTAAGCGAGCATGGGCTGTCACGTAGGCTGCAATGATGACATTTCCAAATTCGTCGGATTCCACAAAGTCCAGTTCTTCTTCGTAATTGACTAAGATCAAGTCCTCATGAACGACGTCCACGTGTTTCATGTTTTTAGTTTTGTCTTGAATCATCTGGAAGTAGCGGAAAGTATCGGACAAATACTCCGTCTTGGGTAAACACGGTCGTTGTGCCATTTTGCCCCACAAACAATTGAACATCACTTTGGCAAACGATCGTCTTCCTTTGTTTATCTCCACGTGGTCTAAAGTGATGCCTTCCTGCTCCCAGTATTTCTCTTTGAATTTTTTTGGTCTTCGGGAGTGTGGCACCAAGAAGGATAGCAAAAAGGCATCCACGTAGTCTGCGAAAATGCCTTTCTGAGTCGCGTCTCCCTTCGTGCTCCATGAACAGTTCTCGAAATTTTCCACAGCAACGCCGTAAAATGTCCACGTCGGAATGACAATACTTTAACATTTCGTCCTGAAAGTCGAAGGGGTCCGAGGCGTGAGTGTGGTACCAAGCGTAGAAAGCTTCTCGTTGTTCGGTGCGCATGCCGTCGGGGTCGTGGTAGTGAGCATCATTCAAATGGGGGTAGAACGGCGTGTTGATTGGCTTCAGTATTGAAAAAGTGCGGAAAATAGCCTTTGACCATTTCTGTCATTCCAAACGTTATAGGCATTCGACTCAAAGGAATGGCCAAGTTACTCATCGAATCTTTAAACTGCACTTGGCCCACTTGCATGGAAATGATTTTGGCTCCTTTCAAAGTGACTTTAGGACGTTCGGTGCCTTGTTCCGTATAGTATCTCAAAAGAAATTGCCCATCGTATCCCGAGAAATTGTGAGCCATCACCGTTGCATGACAATGACAATCTCCGTAACGTTCGATTTCTCTTGGCTCCACGTCTCGTCGATGGGGTCTAAGATTCATCGGGTGAAATCGGCTTTTCCATCGGTGATGTGAAACTTGTCGTTGGATTGTTGCACGTGTTGAATATTGTCGATGACTTTGGAAGCTGTCAGTTCTGCTGGGCTGCTGAACTCGATCCAAACGGGTGACTTCCAACTGTCTAGATGAATGGAAAGTCTCAAGCGATCGTCTTCTTTGGCTTAACATTGCTGTTTCAGTGTGGTTAACAAAGAATCCCACACATCGGTGATGAACTCCTCTGCTTTCTCCAGCGGTAAGTCGGACTTGCAATCTTTAAACTTCACCGTGTACGTGTAGGCCGTGGTTCTAAATTTTCTGTAGGAGCGTTTGTCAGTCTCTCGAATGTAGTAGTACTTTTAAGGGTTTAGAGGTGGCAGTGGACTTTGGTTTGGTGTAGATTCTCTAGGCTTGGATTCTGGCTCACTCATGTCATCTTCAAAATCACTGGCATGAATTTGAGCCAAGAGTTCAGCTACTGTGCGAGGCGATAAGTCACGTTTCTGTCTCTTACTTTCTTTTCCTTTTTTTCATGAAATGATGCGATCGTTTCATCTTGACTGCAGAAAGTCAACTGACTACATTTGAAACGCCACGGGTCCCTATATATTCATGTCAGACCAGTGTATATATGAAGGGCCAGTGCCTTCCCTCCCAGTATTCATTTCACTCCCAAGCCGACCAGAACGATGGATGAGCCCACACAGGTCGAACTTCTGATCAGTCTTCAGACTGGACTCTGTGGTGGTACAGGGCACTATATGAGCAACAACGGGAAATTATCTTTTGGCCGCCATTTTGTGGGTTTATAGGTCTCCATGGGAATTTAACGTCAGATAGCCATTTTATGGGTTTATTGCTACAAGATGAAATGTAATGTTAAATATGTCCATTGATTTAACATGATGGATGATTACCTGAACAATGGCAATGTATAAATAGGCTGGGTTGTTGTGGATTCGTAGCCACAAGAAGATAATTTTATGTTAGAATATCCAAAGATTTAGCATCGTGAGTCTCAAAGGGGAATTTAACATTGAGGCTTTAACTGCGGAATTGGGTTGGGTGGGTAGGACCCTATGGTCTTTAACGGAAATTTAACATGGTTGGGCTATAGGGCCTTTAAGGAGAAATGTAATGTTATTATGGGTTATATGGTGACAATGTAAATTGTAATGTTCAAAACGTCAAATCGTTCTCTTTGGGCAGATGGGAAAATGTAATGTTTAAACTACAACTACTATCAATCCGATATAAATAAAAATAAGGTGCCACACTTCTACAGCTTCTATACCATCTTCTTTTTAAACAAAATTACCATACCCTTCTACTCTCATAATTCCATCAACCCTAGCAATACTACCGCACAGGGAGTGAAATGAAAAGAAAAAAGGTCCATTTATGAAGGTTTTATTTCGACTCTGATGGTTTTTCTTTGCACTAAAAAAGTTATAAAATATATTGTCATAAATTAACTATTAAATAAAAGTTATGGCATGTATTAGTATTTTTAAATACAGTAACACGTGTACTTTTTATCTTTTCTATATGCAGATGAATCAAAAATTGCAAATATTGCATTTTCTGCCTCTCGAATCAGCAAATACAGCACTTCAGCTTTAAAAACAAAACATAGTTAAACTGCATAAATTACACGTCTGTTTGACGTTTTTGCGCTGTTTTCTTTCATGGAATCTCATAATCGCCTTATATTTCACTACGTAATTTTTTAAAAATATTTCAGGTAAGAGACTATAACATCCATGAAATTCTTTCTGTTGGTTGCTTAACAATTGTACCGTAACTAATTAAGAATACATGACATGTCTCAAAAGAATAAGAACTAAGAATAAAGAAAATGTTAATGGACTACATATTAATACTAAAAAAGTAAAATTATGCCTTATGTAAAGTTAGTTTGAGCGGATTTCGTTCAAAACATATCCAAATACTTAATGTTAGCTGTGACATTTGAGAATATAACTTCCATAACTCAATTTCCAAATACACACGGTCTATTCGTGGCATTTTGGCATAGTTGTCCATATCCGAAAGCTAAAATCGTTAATACATTATTAACTTTCTTTAAATCATTAATATAGAAATAAAAATTATTGGTGATATTATAAAAATATCACTTCCGTAATGTGTAACATCCATAACCAGACAATGAGCAATGTGTGCCTCGCTCCCATAGATCTTTTTTCTTGTTGTTTTTTTATTTTACATTTGTGGGTCATTTTTCGCATTTATATCTTGAGTATATCCATTTATCAGAAAACTTTTTAAAAAAAGTGTCCATTTTCCTAAACTTTAAAATTAAATAACATTTGTTCTGAACCAATTTTGGGTAATTGGGTGATATCCTTATAATCCTGTATCTTAAGTAGTGTTTAGATTTTTTTTCTGTCTTAGATTTAAGAATATCAGTAAAACTTGCTACGTATATTACATGCAGAAAGCTTGCCAAAACAGTCACTCTCTCTCTCGAGTCAGCCAGACTGTGGGGTTTTCTTGGGGGTGGGGTGGGGTGGGGTTGTTTTGGGATTGTCATTTTTTTTTTTTTTTATTATACAGTCTTGTAGGCCGATAAATGAGCCCCACACCCGTGATGATATTTACTGGCGGTTTGTGGGCTGATATCTTCTATTCATTAAAACATGAAACAATCTGCAGTCAAATTTGTCTGCACATCGGTATACATTTTATACACTTACCAGTATCTCTGGCGGCTGTGGAGCTACCGAAGGCTGAAAGGTTCTTTTGCCGACATGTACATTATATTTCCGGAGCAATTTTTATGTTTGACGAATTGTACGTGGAATAGTACAACCCTCTGTCCTGTGGTCACTTTGAATTTCGGGCTATATATGGCTGTCACCAAATACCGCAAGTGTCTCAAGTGTACGCAGGGGTGTTCCGGAATGATCTGCATGCAGCAAATTGCACATTTTAATGAACAGTTGGAATATCGTCACGTATCAACATAGATGAGTGGGAGGGGGCTCATTTATCAGACTAACATTATGGGCGACAAATATTACAAACTCGCTAACCTAGATTTTGTACACTGGCCAACTTTTCTATGCAATGTCCTGTCATTTGTTATCGTATTGTGAATGAAATTTACCTTATGATCTATTGAAAGCAGAGTTACATTTTTGTCAAATTGTTAAATCAGAATTTGAGGTGATAAATATCAAAATTTAATGCAGAAATATTTTTCTTCAGCCTGAGTGTTTTTCTTTTCAGTTTGCATGATAAATGTTACAAGTTTGCCAACCTAGGTTTAGGACACTATTGCAACCGAGACAGTTTTTTTTCGTGAAACGTTGGATAGAACTTCTTTTCGCCAAACTAATTTCGACAAAGCGAGAAAGTAACATTTTCTCTTTGAGCTATTGTAGAAAAAAGAACAACGTCACACTTTAAGAAAGGACTCTGGGTGTAATACCATATTTTGGCCACTTTTTTCTCACTACCTTAGATAACGCAGAGTGATTCGACCTACCCCAGATTTTAGCATACTAACTGGCATTTCCCAACGTCAGTTCACTACGTGATTCATATGGACATAGTGGTCTTTTTTAAAACCAGAGAGAGAGAGAGAGAGAGAGAGAGAGAGAGAGATTTGACACCCAGAACATCCCCAAGAAAAACATTCAACGCCATTTTGTCAAATCATTTTTTAATAAAA
>JAECUM010052244.1:0-13259 GCA_016617855.1 Megalonaias nervosa | reverse complement strand
TATATATTTGGGTGTGCGTGCGTGTGTGTCTATATCATTATCAGAACAAAATATCATTTAAAGCTTATGAATTTGAAATCGTGAAAGACACAATTAAATATTACTAACTCTATGAAATTACCTTTATAAACAGGTCCCTGCAACTTTGATATATTTTATTGTCATGAATTTCGGCTTGGACCGCATGTGGCAAACATCACATTGTAATGGAAGCTGCCATATTATTCTTTTTACAGTCATTATAGTCTCATGAATGAGAGTCACGTGAAACGCATATCTCTAACCAAATGGCTATCAAATTTTTTAAATGGAGAGTATGTATGTATATTTCTCCAGGCAAAAGAATCACTAATTCCATAAAATCAAATTTCAACTCAAACTGGTCACAACCAAACACCTTCAAGTGTCAAAGGTTTAGAGCCCGGACTGGTTATTTCTTATTAAGAAAAGAGTTATACACTAATTTAAGACTCAAAACAGATTCCCATATGAGGGTCACGTGGTCATCCTTCAAGAAGGAATAGAAGTTTGCTACATGATAATTATCACGTACTCCTGGTATGGCCTTGATTCCACTGCATGAATCTTACTCTTACAAAGAATTAAAAAAATTTAAAAAACTTGTTTACTAGAAACCTTACTAGTTCTGAATCAAGGTCAGCAACTAGATACAACGTTTCCAGTACTGGTTGTTTATCAGTAAAATTTTTAAAAAATCAGGTCAAACAGAACTGAACTGAATTTCTAAAACAAAATATCAAATCCACTAGACAAAGTTATCATTATAATAACATGTAATGGAATACAACAAATTTAAAACTAACAAACAAATAATTAAATTATATATATATATATATATATATATATATATATATATATATATATATATATATATATATATATATATATATATATATATATATATATATATATATATATATATATATATATATATATAGGTATATATATATATATATATATATATATGTTATATATGTATATATTCCAGTATTATCAGTGATATCTTCTTACTAACAGTGTAAAGATAACGAAAAATACTTAACATTATATAAATATTCTAAATATACGTTATATTTATGCACAAATAAGAGATATATTGGCTTTGATTATGTATGAGAACTAGTATAATTGTAGGATGTGTTTCCACTAATGCGTGTGAAGGCATTTCCCGCAAGGCAAGATTGTGATTCAAACGAAGAAAATCGTGCATTTTAAGAAAATTACGAATTAAAGGTGAGGGATATGAACTTTTACATTCTTTTGGAAGAAGACAGCCCATTCAGCTCTGTTGAATGTTACAATTGCCACTAATCACGAATGTTAAACTAAGTATAGGGCAACTTTGACTGACATCCATGTATTTTTCTACAAGGGATTCTACGATGTTTCGACTCCATATTGCTGTACACTGCATCAAAGTCTGTGGGCAAAAAGGTATGGAAATTTTAATAAGTTACCCTTTCACACACTCACTAATAATTATTACAGGATGCTTAATTGAATGAAATGAAACATCGCTATTATCAGAATATTTAGCAAATTCTTTACAAGTAGGGGACCATCACACTCCCACCCCCAAGCCCCCGTACTGAATTAAGTAGTAATCAGAAGTTCAACATGAAAGCAATAATGTTTGTGCTAAGAGATAATATGTACTTGTTTACAAGTTTGGATAGGAGAAAAGCGTGGTTAAAGCTAGCTGTGGTAAAAAATTAAAAATCAAGACAATAAAATGTTTGATTTGTTGATTTGGAACATAAAATATAGTTGTCAATGTTTTAGGAAAGATACAGATTTACAGATTAACTTCAGTCATTTACTGTCATCCAGATTGGTTGTCATCACTGATAGAAAAGACGGTTTAAATAGTGCAGTAAGTGGGAGGAATAAATTAACGAAGTTGCTGGTAATTCCCTTCTTTTTTGCGAGTGCAGCTGAGTAGTGACGTGATACATTCTACCAATTCCGTCGACGACTAATCTAATAAGAACAAGATTCGCAAACGGCGGATAAATGAAGAGAGACAGACCCGCGTTTTAAGCAAATCGGAGAATAAAAGCGTGCATTAGATAAAAATCAGTCTCGGGTGAACATTGGTGAAACCCAGCTGTTGCGGATTTCCATATTAATTGGTAACTACTCGAAATTGATAGACTGAGAACTGGATCATATCAAACGCAAAATGAGAATAGCGTATCACCAATCTTATCAGACATAGCGTAGTGTTGGCTTCTTATGGTTACATCGGTGACGTAATAAAATCTTGTGTTCCAGCTTTCGACTGAATTCGTTGAACCACGGATGTCGCAAATCAACATCGAATTAATTCTTACGCATGTGATAAATGGCCGGGTTTTTTCTGTGAGAAATTACATGACACATTATGTGATGAAACGTCGATGTTATCTGGTTTTAGTGGGACCCAACGATAATTATGAGCAATGTCTTTCAAGATTCAGTATTATTAAATGATTTGGCACATACGACGTATTGCGCGTAACGGCGACATTAGTTCTTTAATATAAAAATTTGCAAACGGCTAAATAAGTGTACAGCACAACTTGAAGATCACGTAAACTTCGCAAAGCCAATATTAAATAACTGTGAACAATAGAAATAGAATTTTTTGGGAACAAAGTTATATTTGAAACACCACACGTTGTCACAGTATATGAAATAGATATGTTTGAAGTAGCCATAGGAATAACATCTTTTGCCATAACTCTGAAATCATTTATGCGTTTGAAATGATTGCAGAAAATTTTGAAATTGCTGAAAATAAAAGTACTCTTTAGCCGAACGTCATGTTGGCTTGTTGATAACACTTAAAAATAATTTACCAAGCATAAGGTATTCTTTAGATGTTTGATTTGTTAAGTTTTAGATGACAGACAAAAACAACATTATAGATTTCTTAACTAGGCCGTCCAGCTGCTTAAACAAATATAAAACAATTATCGAAACAAAATAAAATAAAATATACTGAATTTGAAAAAATAGTAAACCGTACAGCCACCCTCACATTACACAAATAAGCTTGAAAAAGATTTTCTTACAAAAGAATTCATGCAAGCCACCAAGATTTGTTTCTAAATCAAAATACAGCTTTATCTGAAACGTTAATATTTTTATTTTCCCAAATAGGTAGATTTCAAATTTTTCAAAAGAAATTTAATTTTGTTTATACATTTATCTTAGCACTGAAAACATCTTTCGAAAAGATTTCATGTATTATTTCTTAACTTTTTCATATACTCTATCCCAACATTTGCAGGAAGTTTAATTTTCCTGAATAATGTCACACAAGCACCAGCAATACTTTAATTTAATCAGTTATCTAATTTGGGTGCAATTCAACGCTTGAATGAAGTGCGGTTTTTTCAATTTGTCGGATTTGGTCCATCAATCTCGTAATGAGTTATGATTATTGCCTTTTTATTTTATCATATTCGACCTGCAAAATAAATTTCAAGAACAATCTACTGTAAAGTATATAAAATATTGTCAGGTAAGTTGAGTAAAGCAGGATATAAGTGGCTGGGTTTAGAGAGAGAGAGAGAGAGTTTTGATTACCATTAATCATTTAAAGTAGTGTCAATTAACACTGTACATACCGAAAAAGCGTGTACAAGAACGTTGTAATCTTCAATATGTAAATTTCTTGTCACTTACTTGGACTTTTATTTAATTTTTACCGGTATAATGGTTGATAGGCATTATTAAACTTTACTAAACCTGGGATAAATTTGATAGGATGAGCATGTAACATAACATAATATTCCTTTTTATTAATTTCTTATTTCCTTCAAATGCGAAAATAATTTACAATGGAACAAAAAAGTTTAACATTATATTTGTGTAAACCTCTGTGTGTAATGGAAGAAAAATATTAGCACAAATACATGTAGTACAAGTTTGCAAATTTACATTATTTGCATACATACATACAAACAGTACAAAGTGTATGTATGCTATTAAAAGACCCGTTCAAGCATTACCCGATGAGGAACCTTTCATCGACTACGGATACACCGCGCGGGCACTTGATTACGCTTTTGGGAGCAAATTGAGAATTTAATCCAAAAGAAAACAAAAAACCTCTGAGTCAATAACCCATCAAAACAATCATGCACAGTACAAATGGAGTGTTTACCTTTCCAACGCATGTCTAGCCGCTATTGTTTTTGTTGTTGGTGGTGGATATGGTGGTTTCTTTTAACGGTACTTTCGGCACTTAATTGAGTGTATCTTAGCGAAGAAATAGAAGCTAATTACCTTTCTTAATAACAATGTGAGGTAGCCGACCCTGACTGTTTTGTCTGGTTTTGATATTAACATACATCATTTCTCCAATATTAATCTTCACATTGGAGGCATAAAAGGAATTTCATTTTGGACCACCGACAATACTGGATGCATTCCAGCTGTCCTGGGTATTGGTGGAATTAAAATATTCTTTGAAATTATTTTAAAATACCAATGAAGCGAATGATGAATTGATGTGCATTAGGCAAAGCAAATAAATTAATGATATCAGCTTTTAAAAAGAGCATACGACAGGCTTCTGTCTCCAGTTATTTCCAGATAGATACAGCTCAACTTGTCATCAGAAAATCATAAATTATTGGTGACATGTTTTAATTATTTGAAAGGAAAACATATCGTAATAACACTTTCAAACTTTCTTCACATTCCCTGGTTTAACTAGGAAGGAATAAATCTCCAATTCCTGCTGTATGTATGTATGTATGTACGTATGTATGTAAGTACGCACGTATGTATGTATGCATGTGTGTACACACACACACACACACACACACACACGGAAAAAATGGTGTCCTACAGGTAATTTCTCAGAACGCCAGAATGACCATTAGATTTCTCAGCAGTGCCGGATTAAGGCCTTCCAGGGCTCTAGGCACTCAAAATATTATGGTGCTCTACAAAATGTGAAACTCAAAAAAAGCAATATAAAAAGATAAAACGGTGGGAAAATGCTAGTGTTGCCATCATACCAGATGAAAATACTCATACATGCGGATCGAAATGGTCATATATAATTCATTCAATATTATCATTAACTATTAATTTTAATTTTTTTCTGGTGCCCCTGTCGGGCTAGTACCCTAAGCACGTGCTTCGTGTGCTTAATTGATAATTGGGCACTGCATTTCTGTTAAGTGCGTATTGTACTGGTACGTGAAATTGCACTGCAAACACACGCCTTTGTTCTCTCTTACATTCGTGTAATATAAAAATATTTCGTTTCTGCCATATGTAATAGATAACTTGAGAAAGTACAAGCTATATTTCTAATCCAACAGCGTCTAACAATGAACGCAAGACAGGCGAAAAAATCTGGCAGACAACCCATATTGGCCTCAAAACACTCACAGTAAACAGACCGTTAAGAAAACATTGAGCTCGGACATGCAATATTCTACCTCAAGTACCCAAATAATGTTTCGTCAACCCTATTAAGCTGGTTCAATCTATCATCCAGAATGGAGAAAGATTTGTACACTTTTTCATTATTTTAAGCTTCATCTTTTGCAAACGTTTTTATAGTATAAGTGTGCATGTAATTGCTGGATGGGTCACTGATTGAAAGAAAAATAAAACTTTTTTTTATTTTGGATACCCCTTATATAGCAAATTCATTGAGATACTTACTATGTTTGTATCGGCCAGAACGGAAACCAGCAAAGCATCCTGTATAAATAAAAAAAACAAACCTCTCTCTCTCTCTCTCTCTCTCTCTCTCCACTATGGAAAGTGCGCGCGTGTGTGTGTGTGTATGTGTGTGTGTGTGTGCCTTTACTGATAGTATATGGTGAAAACATTGATCTGATCTAATAGTTTTGAGTCTCTAAAGTGTATGGCATAATGTTAACTTAAAACATTTTTTAGAAAACGACAAGGAACTTTCATTTTTAGAGAGCGAGTAAGAACATCGATGATGTCATTTTACAAATTATAACGTCTTGTTTATTGATGGGCAAGACAGTTTATAACTGTAACACATTCACGTAGACTGGATGGCGGGTTTTAGTATTATTTGGAGGGGGGGGAGCAATTTTGGGGTTAAATTTTTTGTTCTACGACAGTTTGTCCACTTTCACACATTTTCAAATATTTTCAAACCAGAAAATAGAAAATGAGCACGAGTGTTAATGCAAAGGAATCTCCTTGGCAATGAAGAAAAGTGTACGATTTTCTGTTGAAATTATGCTCACAAATAAACATTCAAAATGTTTGTATTTTTGATAAATCATTGCAAACAGTTTTTGTTTGGGTCTATCTGGCAAGTAAAAGGGTAAATGGTAACCCGTCCAAGGTCTATGGTTGGTTACAGATTATAATGTGTGTCTCTACCTCAAACATATTCCTTTTGTGATAGCTAAGCCGTCAAGACTATATGGAAATGATGCACGATTTAGTTCCACACAAGTTTATCGGACTTATCTACTCCAAAAGACGGTGAAAAGCGAACCTGAACATGCTGAAGAGAACCTGGTTATCACGTATGTCCATCTAACTATGTGATGTTCTTAAGTGTCAGATATTATACAGTCTCAAAATATATCTAATTATATTCTCTTAGTTTATTCTTTACAGTAACATAAGAGAGCATGTTCACGTAATTTACAATACAACAGCTTCCATTTCTAATGATGCACAGTGATAATTGAAGAAAACCAATGGAGGCCAGTCGGATAGGTCTGGTAAACAACACTCATTTGCTTCATAACACGTATTTGTCCCTTGCCCGCTATCTAAGCAGTAAGTTTGGACTGGAAATTCCCCATCAGGTATCAATTCCTGGGGTCGGTTCTTGATAATGATATTTGCCAGTTTCATTTAGCTATTCGCCTGTCTCTGTAAGCTTTATTCTTGGAGTATCTCCAATCGCCACTCAGAACTATCCAATCCTCTCAAGGATGCGTGCGTACATTGTTAGTCAGTTTTCATTGCCGCCATGAGTAATACACACGTGGTACAAGCGCCTACCTATATAAAAGGATTTCTTCGGCATAATATCTAAAAACAAACCGAAAGACATAAGGAGATAAACGGTGATATTTTTACAGCAAGTATATTTTGTTTTCACTGGACACAGTATTATACGATTCTAAATCGGAGAAAATCCAGCTTTATCGTGCATAATATTCTATTGATTTTGGTACTGTGCATAACGCTCTGCTAACTTGTATATCTGAATCAAAAGTCACAAAGTACACTGTAGACAATCACTGATGAAATGACAAAGCGACGTGCAACGTTCCCGAAGTAGGGGGTCAGATGCAGCTCGAGACTACTAATTCAGATTTGCAGAACTCCGTATCAGAGGGTTCATTTAAAAGCAAACAGATGAAAAGATTTATAACTGAAAACGGCAATGCGTCGTCTTCTGCGCCAACATCTCGCACTGGTTCTTTTAAAAATCACCCTAGACCAAAATTGCTCGATGTGGAAATTGATGTCACCCGCAGACGCAGTCTGCCTTCGCCGACCTCCAGCTCAAACTTGCTTTCTGTTTCTTTTGATAACACCGAAAGCATTCTGGTGCATGAGGAAAATGGTACACCACTGAGGCGAGTAAGATCATTTAAAACGACGTCGAAGGGAATAATTAACAGAGGGGACTCTTTCAAAAAAAGCACAAATAGTATCTCTTCTACAGGAAGTGCGTACATACCAGACACAATTTCAGTTGAACAGAGATGCTCCAAATCCAGGTCTCGCATTAACAGTGCAGAATCTAAAGATAGCGGTACTGCCATTAGCACAAGTTCTTCATGTCCAGCTCAGTACCGTATTGTCATAATTGGCGCCCCTGGGGTGGGGAAAACGTCGCTTGCAAATCAGTTCATGACGTCGGAATATGTGGCCTTTGAGAATGACACAGGTAATAAAACATTTTCTTTATTTCTTTCTCTGAGGTTATCTACACAGTTAAAATATTACCCTATATCTCCTTAGCTTCAGTATATTTGTGGGGAAGTCAATATCTATGCAATCCAGGGTTGGGTCTACATTAATGTATTGATTATAATTGTTTAGTTTTTTATTGTTGATAGCTTGTTTTTCATAAGGACAATAAAAGTTCATAAATGTGTTGAAATCGTTCTCCAGATTGAACATCACCAAATATTGTTTTTTTTTTTTGTTTTTTTTTTTTTTAAAGAGTCTTCTAATGTAATCTGAATCAAAACAATGCCCCACGTGCTATTACCATTATCCTTGTTAATGGAAAAAATATGCTGGGGGGGGGGAGGACGCATGATTTTATATATTTCCATTAAATCAAATACTGTTTTTCGTGGAACCATTGAATTTCCATCGCGTGGCTTATTAAAAGTAAAAACTTTCAAATTTTTAATCGGTTGCAATATATATATTTTAACGTAGCGATGCTTATTTTTTTAACAAGGTCCGATTAAATTTATATCGTTTTGCACTGACTATGCCACATGCTTGTCATTATGTGAGAGATTTTATTCGTGATCGTAAAAATCATCTATGTTGGGGATTGCATTACAATTTTGGGATCAATAGTCAATTTGCTGAGTACTTCTGGCGGGACTTTTTCACACAATAAAAGACAAACACTTAATTAATTTCCTTTCACTTTTGTGTTGTTTGTTGTCATCAAGATTATTCCTCACGAAAATGAGGTGGAAAGAAAACAAAAAAAAAACAAAAAACAAAACATCAAAACAATAAAATAAAACAAAAATGAAGAAACAAAAAGAAAAAGAAAATTAGACAAGATGTGTTAAAACAGTACTTTGACAAACAAGGTGCTTATATCAGAATTAAAACGTTGGCTTTAACACGATTGGAAATCGACCACGGCATGAATATTTGAGAAGTTGTTAATAAAATATTTATGGTGTAAATGCTTTTGTAAAACAGAATCAACATTTTGTATATATATATATGTGTGTGTGTGTGTGTGTGTGTGTGTGTGTGTGTGTGTGTGTGCATATATGCCGTTGTTCTGTATATTCTATGCAACAAAGGAAACGTTGTTCGTGTTTAATTTTATGTGTTAAGGGTGAGAAATTTATGGCATTACATTTTTAAGAAAAAACTATCAAATTAATTTTAAAAATTGGAGATAATCCACAGTTTGTCGAGAGGTGAAATATCAAAAGCGTATTCGAAGGGGAGGGGGTGCTTATAAATTACTAATCATTTCGGGAAAAATTAGATTAACTCTAAATTGTCTTTAAAAAGTGATGTGTTTAAAGCCATGATACAATCTCTTGTTGTAATCGGCTTTACGCTGATTCAAGTAATACCTACCTACCTACCTACCTACCTACCTACCTACCTACGTGCGTGCGTACGTACGTACGTACGTTCGTACATACATACATACATACATACATACATACATACATACATACATACATACATACATACACAGACACACAGGTTTAATGAGGTATGTTTGTATTTTTGGGTACGTAGCACCGTACTTTTTCGCAATTCGTATTTAAAAAATGTTGGCTTAAAATTCTAGAAATGCCAGACGACAGATATCCTAAACAATGTTACAATTACAGCTAAGGCTGGGGGAGGGGGGGAATTGTGATTGCTGGGATAACAATGTTAAAAAGAGCTTCTATTTACATTTGGAATTTGGCACTGCTTGGTGTACTCAGGGCGTAAAAGATGAAAATACATTTCTTAGATTGTTTAGTCAGAGATATGAAAATATTTTTAGGCAAAAGCTGCAGGATGAGGTTAAGTAAATCGAAAGAATGCGTTTTTATAGGTCATTGAGAATATAGTTCACTTGTCAAAGATATCTAAAATTGTTAGGAGATTTAAATTTTCATTGTAATAACAATGTGCTTAAAGTGGGGAACTTGCCAACAGAGGTAACACAGGAGAAATGAAAATATTTGTTATGAAGAAAGATTGTCAGATTTGTAATGTTTATATCGAAAATGAAATTCACTGTATTACTGCTTTTCCACTATATGGAGAATTACGAAGAAATATTTACACACCTGTAGACATAAAGATCAGACTTTAGAGAAATTTAGGTCTGTTATACAAAATGACACTAGAAACATTCTGCAAACTTATTTAGCATTGCTTGCTATAAAAGCCTTAAAGATTATATGAGCTGTTCTATCATCAACTCCTGCTAAATGGACACTTGATTAATATAAAAAATGACTGTTTTGCTCCATATGTAATTTATATGGTATGATTACCGTGCAATATACGTTTTTATTTCACCCAAATATAAATAATATATTATAATTGATTACTTGCATGTATCACATTCCCAAAGGATACGATGTTTTTTCTGTTACATACTCACACACCTTTTTGTACTGCATGTTGTATGATGGGTATGATGGGCAAGTGGCCTCTATTACACATAAACACTATTATTATTATTATTATTATTATTATTATTATTATTATTATTATTATTATTTAGTGCCTTGACGTTTTGGAGTAAAATGTATTGCCAAGGACACAACTCAAGAGCCGGAATGAGCTGTCAGATGATATGATTCGAACCCGCATCGTTTTGGTCGCGATTAAGGCGCACTAATAATCCACCGCGATTCCTACTCCCATTCGTCGCCTTTTAGATATTCAGGCGAGCGCATTAGGCTTTTTCAAATCCCAGTCCCGAAGGAGGTTACTGAACTATATGTTAGTTTGTTAACTCTTACCGGTCGTTATCGTCCGAAGATTCATGTTTACACAGAGTATCAGGTTTTTCTGTGCAAAGGCAACTGTTCTAGTTGATATTCCACGAAAACAATTCTCTGTACCTAACACACTGGTATATAATTAGCCCTTTCTGAGTCTCCTTCGACATATTTATACTTTATTAGTACAAAGTTAAAAAGATGCAAAATTTTTCTGTAAAATTTTTATTACAGTCTAGCAACAATGTGGACAGACATTGTTGAAGTTCTAATGCTAAAAGTTCTTGCTGCCTGAAAATGCCCTACGCATTCTTAATGACTTCAAGAGTACACAATTTGTACTGGTTGTCAAGTTTCCATTTTAAATTGCATGTATCCGCAAATATATTTGAATATTTGGTCTGAAATCATAGATCAGGTTGTATTAACTCAAAGAGTTCTTTGGAAAGCAAAAGAATATAATTTTAGTAACATAATACTAATTTTTGGCCGCGGAACAGACAGTGTTATCAAAGGGAGCAGATTGCTAAAACAGATCTGCCGATTCTTTGCATTTCTTTGGATTCCTGAAATACTTGCGTGTCACTTCAAAGTCCTTGACATTGAAGACAACACGAACCTTAGCATTCGGTTAGTAGGAAGTTGTGCCTATTTAGCGTATTGGCCCTGTATCGTTCGCACCGCTTTTCTTCCAGTTCTTTTTCTTAAAAATAATTGTAGACATTGATTGTCCCTTCACTAAAAAAAAAAAAAAAGAAAAGGATAAATCGGGAGGATAGACTGATGGATTGAGATGTCTGTATTCTGAATGTTTCTAATGGCATAAAATAAACGTAAATTATTTACATGTCTTTTGTCGTTACTTGCTCCCTACTATTGTAAATTCAGTATTTTCATGGGGTGTTTATTCGTTGATTGTGTGGCTGCTACAATCCAGGGATTAAAAGATTCAACGAACAATGACACTTCTGTAGAAATAAGTGAAAACTTTTGTTCAAACAATAAAAATAAGAACATATACAATATAATCCAATGAATTTTTAAAATACATTAAAAGAAGAATTGCTATTAAAGCACACTGTACGTGTATGAAACGAATTTCAAAAGGTTGAAAACATGAGCGAATTTTTCTTTATTGTTGCTTTCTTTACAAATTGTAGACTTTTGGTTATTGTATCTGATTTGCAATGGAACTGATATAGTTTCAAATTTCTCGGGTTGTTTGGCTTGTGCTTTGCTGTTATTGTAAACAAGAGAGACATTTAGAGTGTGGTTTTCATATCGCAATATTGTAACATATTTCATTTCTAAAAGAACAACCGGTTTGCAAGATCTGGCCCAAGGCTTACTTATATTTGACAAAAATTTAACTGAGAACAAAACAAATCTTAAAATTTATATATTTCTAATTGATTCTTGCATTTAGAATTTGCGCATTATTCCTGAATATTGTGTGTCCATTCTTTTTTATTTTTATTTTCTTTAGTTTCTGAATATAGGACATTACGTCTCGTCACGTGGAGCATTGTAATATGAATACAAGTTGTTAAAGTACGTCGGGTGTAGCACAGTATCATCGACAAACTGTTACACTTCGTCAGCTTTAGCAGTGTAGCACAATATCATCGACAAACTGTAACACATCGTCATCTTTAGCAGTGTAGCATGCACATTAGCAGTAAATTAGAAGTTTCTGCGATCACATTTCTTGGTATACTGGAAATTCCTACTAGTGACCAGGTTTATTAATCTGCCTCTTAGAGATTATCGAATTGATCATTGTTGTCAGTCGATTCTTCATATAATTGTTCATGGTCTAATTATTGTTGTGCTTCTTTTTGAGAGGTTGGGCTGGGTAGGTAAGGAGGATATGTTTTAAACTTTTTGAAGAAAGAAGAAATGAACGATTCATTACAAGCAGTACAAGAAGTGGGTGAAAGAACTATCGTACTGTATTTGATACTTTGTGAAGCAACAGTAAAGACTACGTGTGACAGACGATATCATCATATCAGAGAGAATTTGTTCAGGCACACATTTTTCAAAACACATGTTTAAGATCTTACACAACCTGGTCTATAACTTTCTTTTTATACCACCCTCTTCAAAATATTTTACGGTGATATATCTGTTTACGAATATCAAATGATCCTCCAGCTGTATATATACATAGGAATCTCGTTAATCCGGACTCCGTTTATCCGGAAACCTAGCCATCCGGAGATATTTAAACAGGAACGGAATTTCTGAATGTTAATTTGCTCCGATAATCCAGAAATCCGCGTTCCGGATCTAGAAATCAAAATCAGGGACCAAAATGTAAGATTACTATAATACTTGCCTCGATAATCCGGAAATAATCTGTCCAAAAATCAAAATCGTAAATGAAAATAATACAGATTCATCTGCACAAATTCTCGAGGTATGTTAAAGTTATAATTTGATCACGTAATCATGTGTGTGGAGAAATAACTTAAAGTAAATGTGACGGTATTGTAACCAGTGATTGTATAAACAATATGTTTTTACTAATCGCCAACGGAGATGTTA
>JAECUM010052242.1:0-10686 GCA_016617855.1 Megalonaias nervosa | reverse complement strand
CCAGCTATCGATAATCATTTCTATTTACAATCAGGAATAAACATTACAAAAATTAGACAAATCACGCACCAATAGATACATAACACCTCTCCTCATAAGAACAAGAACGATATATGCAATAAAACTTTCTGTTTTTCTATATTAATCAACACACAAATAATAAAAACAATGAAATTATAAAGGAGATGTATAGTGAATGTACACAATGTATGCAAAGTAAAACAATATAGAACTATACTCGCGAAAGAGCATATGCGATTCAATTTTCTTTTCCCTTGATGTGCAGAATGTCGATGTTGTATTTTTGCAATATCAAACTCAATCTCAACAAAACTGCGTTTTATTTTTAATTATATTGATGAAAGTAAGGGGGTTGTGATTGCTAAATACGATCATCGTAGAAGGAGGTGAATTAATATACACTTCCAAGTGTTGTAATGATAAACTTAATGCCAAACACTCCTTTTTGATAGTGGAATTATCTCTGGTGCTAATGGAATTATTTGTTAGAACAACTGCACACTGGATGATCCACAACATTTTTATCTTCCTGAATTAATACGCCACCAACCCCAAAATCACTTGCATCAACATACATTTTAAATGGCTGATTGAAATATGGAGTTGAAAGAACTGCTGCGCTTTGAAGTATGGTCTTTAACTAACCGAAATCCTCCTGACATTTGTCAGATTCATAAAACTTGGACTTCATACCCAATAAATTGGTAGCAGGCAAAATTATGGGAAAATTTGGGCCAAATTTCCGATAATATCCAACCTTACCCCAAAATCGAATCAGTTGCTTTTACCAATATGCACAGGGGATTCAGAGATAGCGTTAACCTTAGCTTCTGCAGGCTTGACTTGACAGTGTGACAATATGTCCTAAAAGTGTGACACAAGTTCGGGAAAACTCATTTTTACCTAAATTAATTGTCAAAATTTGCCTCACTCAAGCGAACGAAGGATTTCCGGATTGTTTCTAGGAGATCTTTCCAGTAATCGCTGTATATAATGTAGGCGTCGATATACGCTTCACAACCATCTATTCCAGATGTTATCATCTTCGTTAAGCGATGGAATGTTTAGCGAGTATTTTTCATATTAAATGGCATAACTATGTAATGGTAGAGTCCATAGGGAGTTACAAAAGCCAAAATTTCTTTTGCTGTACCCTTAAGTGGAATCTGCCACAATCATTTTTTACAGGTCAAACTTGGTGACATATTTTGCACTTCCAATTCTGTAAGTTCAGTCATTAATTCTTGGCAATGGAAATGAGACTGTTGTTGTGACACAGTTCACTTTTCTGTAGTCAGTGCACGTACGGGTAGAATTACCTGGTTTTGGCACAAGAATACACCGCGAACTTCAGTTACGTATGCTTGTTTCAATGAAATCATTCTCCAACAAATATTCAACATCCTTTTTCAAACATTCCTGCCTGAGAGGATTCATCCTGTAAAGGTGCTGTTTTACAGGTTTAGAATCTACAATATCAACATGATGGTAGTTTTTGTTTGTTCGAGTTGGAACATCTGGTAACAAGTGCTCATATTCACATATTATCTGCTTTAAATCATTCTTATTGGCTAATGCTAATAATTAGTGTCATATTTCTGTTATATAGTAAAATAGATTTATTTCTCAGGAAGACCTTCGACTGTAATATAGATCTCAATTTTTACTGGAAAATATATTCAGCTATGAGGCTTTTCCCAAAGCACAGGCTCCTGATGTTAAAATTGTCTTCTGTCTAATTTGTAATCGGACTTTGCACGTGTGGCGTAGGTACAATCTTTGTTATGAGATTTTCTCCAAAATGGAGCTGGTCTTCAATAATTTTCGCATCTTATCCGCTTTGAATTTATTATCTTCTTACAACAAAGAACTTTTTAATTTCTCTATGGATTTGTTTTTACATTGGTAATTGTTTCATGATTGCATTTTTATATCTTTTATCTGATGTACTGGTCGGCAATGCAAATAAACACATTGATCATTTCAGTATCACTGACCTCTTTGTTTATTATGTCAGTACTGTTAGGCTTACAAAATGCAGAAGTTAATATTTCATCATATTTTTAAACTTTTGTTGCAAATCACTTGTTCTTGAAAGAGTTTGCAACAGGTCTAGAATTGTTGCACCAAACCAAGTTTAGTCAAGGGTACATATACGACAGTGGCTTTTTCAGAAGATTGAAGACAGCTTGAGATGGCCACGACGGCCAGTATTTAGTAAAATTTATCTAAAATGTTGGTGATATTCCTATAGTTTGCAGCGTGATGTGATGATTTATATTTTAACTGTTTTAGTACTTGCTCCGTAATTTTCACCGAGACTCGTCAAGATTGCAATAAGCAGCATTGAATTGACCTAATTTGATCGAATAATTGTAACAAAATGAGCAATTCATCGAGAATTGTTGATTTTAAATTGAACATCAGTTTTCAGAGTGCTAGGAAGGAGGGCAGTAACCTAGACTCAACGTCATCTACAAGCTCTCAGTATGAGGTTTTGATTTATGATAATGATGATGTGAGCAGTGTTACTCTAATACATCGGGGACTACCTGATATGAAAACTGGTACTGTCCTTGTTATATTAGAAGATGAAGACAAATTGTAGAAATTGAGTGTACAAAAGTCTACACATTCTTAAAACTATGATTTCCTGTTGTATCCCCCCACCCCACCTCGTGGCATTTTGTTTGAATTAGGTCATTACTTTTCTTTTTCCGCACAATATCATCTGTAGGACCTCGTGCATTGAAACCAAATTCGACATGAGGCTTTATGTTAATAAGACAAAGTTCAAATTTGATTTCATGCAGTAAATGTCCAAGGTAAACTTAGACATTTGTGTTTTATTTGCACTATGTTGATGCTGCATTTGTGGTGTTTATAAAGAAATCCAGTGTCTCCTTTAGAATTTCTCGTTATTTCATGAGGTCTGTAGATTATCATCTTAACTTATGAATATCTGATTTCAGTTTCAATTACCGAGAGGGAATTTTCGTGTGACGAAAAGTTGAGCTACATCTCTCGACCGAGCAAGGACCCTTTCATATATGAAACAATAACGGATCGATTCCGTCGATTTGTGGAACAGAATCCAGATAGGGACGCCATTGCTTACTATGGAATGGACATGAAGAGAATGTCCCTTTCAAGGCGAGAATTCTTAGAATCGGCCGAATCACTGGCGAGTCAGTTTGTGCAGATGGGAGTAAACAAAGGAGATACAATTGGATTTTGCATGAATAACTCATTGAATATGGCTATTGCATGTCTTGCGGTAATGTTTGCAGGAGGAGTCCCATTTTTTACTCGAACGAAACTGAAAAGATGGAAGCGATATTGCAGAGAGAATTGACATGATGGGGTCAAGGTTCTTCATCATTGACGCTGATGAAGGTGACACGAACTGGGCCATTGCTCAAAATATTCTTATATCATGTAAGGTGCATCTTTGTGTGATATACAATGGAAAGTCTAGCGCGCCATGTCAAGATATGCTTTGTCTTGAGGATATAATGGAAAGGCCAAAGCTCAGTGTAAATTTGCCGGATCTTTATCCTGAAGATTTACTCCTGTTATTTTCGTCTTCGGGATCCACTGGTACTCCAAAGCTTATCGCCGAAACACACTTCAACCTGATGAACTGGACCGCCATGTCTTGCACGGCGTTTGGCATGACAGAAGATTGCATCTATTTCAATGATAGACCAATGAGCTGAGCTCTGGGGAACCTGAGAATACTATTGACAATGGGAATTACGCGGATTATGGTGGATCCCCGAATGGCGTCTTCTGGAAAAGATATTGAAAAAATATGTAGAATCATCCAAGAGGAACGTTGCAATTGTGTGATAGTTCCGGGAGATATCGCCCAGGATCTGATCTCTAGTCCCAATTATCATCATGGTTTCAAGGCAGTAGATGTCATGCTACGTAGGGGAGAGAGGGTACCTGAAAGATTTGCATACCTCATTAGAAGGTTCTGCCGAGCTTTCATTGCTTTTTATAGAAGCACGGAGATCGGAGATACGACTCACTTCTCAAGCGAAAACCCTGAGGAGTTCGAAGATGGCATCGTTGGCATACCGCACGATGGTATTGAGATCAAAATTGTAGATGAAAATGGCAATACTGTAAAACGAGGTACGTCCGGTGAATTACTTGTACGAAGCATTGGGCGCTTTGATGGGTACTATAAAATGCCTGATCTGTTCCAAATGGTAGTTGATAAAGCGGGCTGGTGTCATACGGGAGATATAGCTCACATACGAAATGATGGAAACATTGTGATGGATGGAAGACAAGCTGAAATGATTTCCATTGGCATGGTGAAATTCTTTCCATGGGAGGTTGAGAAATCCTTCAAAAGTGTCCTGGTGTTAAAGCAGCATATGCGGTCGGTGTCCCGAACCTTAGGTTACATCAGGTTGTGTGCGCTGTCATCATGCCCATAAGTGAGTCGTCAATAACAGAGGAAGAGGTAAAGAAATTTTGTGATGATCAATTCGTAGAAGTGTCGACGGCGATGGGTATGATAATGAAGCCCGGATATGTCATATTTATAGACCAAATTCCTTATTTGATGTCAGGGAAAGTAAATCGAAGAGAGATGGTCTCGATCGCGAGATCACGCTTGAGACTTTGAGTTAATGTTCTTCCTAAGTACGGTATTTTTTTCCCCCGGAAATGTGGAACACAAGACTTTATTCGTAATAGCTAATACACGACTATTTAATATATTTCGTATAATGATACCCGGAGCTTTTGCATATATTACTTTGTTTTCACTTCACTTGTAGCAGAATAATGTGAATTATTTAGCATTTATTATACACGAAACAGTTCTTAAGTTGCATATCTCGAAAGTGATTACCGTATCCCGTTGCATGGAAGAGACAGAGCATATGTTATCGCATCATGATTGTATCCACATTGAGCATATCATAGGAGCAGTTGCAAATAGTAAACAGAATACGAATGAACTAAATAAACGTGCGTATTGTGACATCATTGAATAAAATGTTACTGACATTGCAGACAACGTCCGTAAATAAAACCCTCAAAAATTCCTGAACGAGCATGCGTATCTTGATCATCCGTCCTATCGTCGATAGTTGAGTAGTGAGTTTTTTCTTCAAGTCTCAGAATGAAATGATGAAAAATAAATGTAAAGTCGTAAAAATAGTTTACATTTTCCAGTCAGTTGACCTTATGGATATAATAAAATTCATACTGATTAAAAGCAGTTTATGTCCAATGGATCTATTGTGAATGTTAACTCGATGAAATGTTATGATGGAGATAGAATAGAATACTGAATACGTTTTGAATTTAATCATTGGAAGTTATAGACCAAGAATAGAATACTGAATACGTTTTGAATTTAATCATTGGAAGTTATAGACCAAGATATACATTACTAAATACTCAAATTTGATTTAAGTCTGATGTGAGGGTTAGATTATTCCACTAAATTATTACAACCACACAAAATAAATTAATAAGTAAGTGCGCATTTAGTTGACAAGAAACCGAGCTATCAGGAACGTGGCAGAAGTTACAAATACATGTCGCCTTTCTGACATCGAGATGACACTAAGTAGGAGGTTTTAATACAGACTTGAAACTGTTAAGAAGTCGATCATTTCTATCGTCTAAGCTATTTGCCAATGAACAGACGGATGCAAAGTTTCCAAGAGAGTTGTCTTTCTTTGCGCATAATAAGAGGATTTAAACTACAAAGTTTCTTATTGGCTAAATATTGGAAGATAATATTGTCATTTGTATTAACATATATCTAATGTATTATTGATATAGTTCGAATTTTGCAAATCCCAGGCACAAGTGAATCATTGAAATTATTGTTTCATTTTTATTGCTTCCAGGCTGTTTTGTTAATCATTATTTCTCTGGTAATTTTTATGTTTGATTCATATACGAAGGGTGTTTAAATTATATTATCAACATCTGTACCAGACGAATGACACAGACAGCTTGTGAGAAATTGAACTTTTTGTTGGGCCAACTATAATAAATCTTGTGCGAATGTGTTTAGAAGTAGATTAGGATTGTCAGCTGAACTGAGAATCTGGAATAAAGATGTGTCGTCAATTATTGCTATGTTATGTTATGTATTATTTATTTTAATTTTGGTTGAGGATTGTAAATTGTAAAATGTCATTTTTGTAAATATATTCAATAGATTCAGGATAGTGTGTTGCACTTTTAATTTACGTAAATATGTTTATGTGGTTTTTTGACTGTGGAAGGGTGTGGAAGTGGTCTTGGTAAATTTGATGGGATCTGAGTTCAGGTCATTGGTTTAACACCCTGATCTCTGATTGTTTGGCTGTTAGGGGCCTGATCTTTTTTGTAGATTGGGAAGTTCTGGAAGGGATATTATGGGCGTTTTCTGGTTCTGAAATTGTGTCTTAGTTGTTTATTTTGGGTAGTGAAAGGCAACTATTTATTTATATCTTAAACATCTATAGTGGAGTCAATCATATAATTGTGTTAAATTATTATTTGAGATGATTTATTTATTTCAATTATTCGTTGAAGTTGCAAAGTGTTGAGACTTATGGACTTTTTTGAATTACTGTGAAGTCATTCGAAGACATTTTGGATTATATCATTGTGATACATCAAATATTTTTGGATATCAACATTATTCAAGGCTACTGGCACATCAGCACATTCAACATTGGACTTCATTCAAAACATCACAGGAACTCATTTGGAATATTCTATACTTTTGGACTTGTGATAGAACTTTTTGGATTATGCGGGATTTTATTAACAATAATGCAAGTTATTTTTAATTTATAACTTTGAACTTTGTTATTTGCTAATTTCACAAAACTTGTTTGTTTTCGCTTTCTTCCCTGTTACTTTCTTCAAGACCGTAGAGTCGTAAGAGATAGTAATTAATGCCTTAAGTTATGTTTACATGAACCCTTAGCGAAGAATAAGTAACACGCTGTGGGCAAAAGAGAAAGTAGCACGTAGAATATGAAGTCCAAAATGGTTAAATTATATCGTTATCTTAAATCTCTGATGTGCAAAAATAAAGCTTGTGGTCACAACATCGGATAGACTAAAACCCAGATTAGAGATAAGATAATGATTGGTTCGAAGAGGATCACAATGATCAATACCTTTTGATTGATTAGTGACAGGAACAAAATTGTCCTCATCTAAAAGCAAAGTTCTTCATAATAACAAAGTATTAGAAATGAAACAAGCTGGGTACCAAGAATAGCCAGGATGTTTTTTTTTTAATAATCTTAACAATGAGCAAACATAACTAAAGACAAATTTAAGTAAGAGCTTTTGATTTTTTCGCGACTTGTATGACAGGATTTGTATTGTCAGTGCCGTGTTGATTCAGAACTCATGGTACTAATTACATGGAAAATGTGAACAAGTCTAGAAATAGAGTATATATGGGTTTGTTTGATAATGAAAAGTAAAAGTTTATTAAAAGAGTCTTTTAAGAGCTTTTCCTATTTGCAGCTGAAAATAATAAAGACAGTATTTTATTGATGGAACTTCAGTCCTTGTACAGACTTGTCTTTAGAACACTTATTACTGGAAACAGCACCCGGTTCTATAGGTGCGGAATTGAAAACACGCGTTTCAAACTCATGCAGATAAAAAGAAAATGCCGCTGGACATATGACTTTCTCCACACAGAAGCTTGAATCAAGAATGGGTCTACAATGAGAGATATAGATTTGATCAAGAGGGTTCAGAAATTTAAGATCATTTAATTTTATATCATGGTGTTCCCCTAGATTTACTATGGGAGTTGAATTAATACCGTCAATGCGCCAAAATAGAAGTATTTTACTTGTTATCGATAGTACATGCAGCACATGCAATGAAACAAATTCGCGTCAACCTTCTCAAGTAAATGTCACCATGTGGGCAGAGTCACATAGGTTTTTTTTAGCAAATAGGCGAATGCAAATGCACATTCAACATTACGTGCTCTGGCTTGACGAAGTCTATCCTTGGTCGACTTGGTCTACTATTAGAATAAATATTACCGTTAACCATATATTCGTTTGAGCGATTATTATCCTCTTGAACAGTATAGGAAAACATGATTTAATGCAGCTTGGGTACGTTTGACATTTTCTATATGGACTCTGTATAGTATACTGTATGATTTGTGTAAAATAATGGTCACATGATTTAACCATATTTGCTGTGCTATTACAGTTACACAATTGTTACGTATCGGCTCGTTCAAAGTAACACAAAGAAAAGAGTGACTACAACAAGCTTTGTAAATTTTAACAAAAAATAATTTATTTCCCTAGAAAACACGGTGAAAAGGTAAAAATATGAAACAAGACTTATGATTTACGAAGAAGACCCAAAAATTTGTTCTAAAATTGTGAAAACACGTAAGTCCTGTGAATAAACAGTTCTAAATTGAAGTCTGAATCTCAATTCCGTTCCAAGATGGTGGATAATGACGTCAGACGAAGGTTAAACACAAATGTCCAGAATTTTCACTGTGAATCACAATTTGTATTATTCAGTTCCAATTTAGAATTAATTTCAGCAAATGTTTTTGTCCAAAGCCAGTCGTGTGGTTCTCCAGGGAAAATAATTATTATTTAACAGGTAGACGAAGTACAGCTATCATCGATAACAAAACACATGTTATTCTTAATACGTACGAACGAACAACTCTTTCCAGCACAAAGAAATACCTTCTTAAGGTATTGAAAACTCTATATGATGTTATGATGTGACTCTCTAAGATGTTAAAATATGACTCTCCAATATGACTCTAGACTAGTTCGCAGCTACCTGAGTATTTTAAAGCAAACTAATACGTCATTTCATGTACAAGCATGAAGAAATCGTGCGATTCTGAAATATCGCCAACGTAGTATAGAATGTCAACAAGTATTATTAGAAATGACCGTGGTCATAGCCAATCATTTACATAGCTATTTTCGACTGTTTACTTAATATGACAAAACCGTCATGCAAAAATCGTGCTTACGCGAGTCACTTTTACGTTCTAAATAAACACGATGTTTCTAACAAAATATCAGACCCTGCGAACACAATCATCATCATAATAATAATTACATTTAATGATATAAAAATGAAATAAAAATGAAATAAAAAGATTTAGAAAGAATTCAAATATTAACACACATGTAATTTAATTACAGGGTCGTAACACAATATTATGCCAGCGCAGAATAATTGACCATACGTTGGAATCGTCGATTACATTTTCTGTTTTGTTAATGGTCACCATAGCAGATCTCTGGCTGCGAATAAGTCTCCTGTAGATACTTTACTACGTGTAACTTCGACGAATACGTTTCTCTTCTGAATCATCTAGTTTGCAAATTGGAGTTTTAAGCAGTCGGGTTCTACTCCTTTAAAATAAAATAAAATTATTAATTACCCTTCTACACTAAAATATAAGGCCGAAATGAACGGACATTTTTCCTCAGAGAGGTAAGATTTTGAGCCCAAAACCATATTTCGAGAAAAGTGAGAAAAATAATTTTTCGCCAACCCACCCACATAAGGATAAGAAACATCATAATACAATTTTTAAGAAATGAAAAATGTCTAGCGCGGTAGAGACACAACTACACATAAACAAACAATAGTAGATATAATATGAAATTTGTCCCACCCACCCCCAACTTCAGGCACCGCGTTCCCGCATGTTTCTTTAAGTACTCAAAAACTCTTATATGCCGGGTAACAACGCAAATTCTACTGCGAATGACATCGTTTAGACATTTAGATAAATACAGCTAATCGGATATATTGTTTAGAGATCGGTTGTATATCTCTGAGCAACACCACGTCTTTCCCTCTTGCTGAAAACAAGCGAACTTGGCTGTAACCAGAGAGCATAAAGATGTGCGCCCCTCCAGAAAACAAAACAACACAAAGAAACAAAACAAAGACCCCCCCCCCAAAAAAAAAAAAACACAAAATGCAAATGTGTGCGATGCCGTTCATGTGGCCCAGAACAATGGAGATTGTCAAATAATGGAAGTGAAGCGTGGGTTATGGGGTTAGGAATCGGATCTGCCCGAATTGTGGTGGTATTACAAAACTGAAACAAATGTAAAAATAAGGCTCGGTCAAAATCTGACATGGTCGTTGACATGCTCAAGGCGACTATAGAACGTTAATTAGAGATGTGTGATTAATTAGTTATTTAGAACAATCTCTATTACATATTTAAAATGATTTACAGGACGCACTGACTCATCACCCAGTTTCAGCCTCTACCCAAAACGCATCAATGAAATAGCAAGGCATCGTACGATATGTCTGTTGCTGGTCAGTGATGATGAAAAGAGAGACTATGTCTCGATAGGGGACCTCAGGGCCTGATATACAAGCATAACGGCGACGAGGAAAGAAAGTATATTTGACACTGGAGTTTCCAAGTTTGAAGTAGGGTCTACCTATTGGACGCACACACGTAAGACTATCACAGTACAGTTGGAAAGCCCCAGCGTGTGTTCTTACCGGAACCAAGCAAGAAATACCGCCACCAGATGCATGTCCCATACATCATCAACACGGATTTGGAGGCCAGTGTGAGTCCCTGCACGCGCAAGCACAAATCTGAATAAAAGCGAGAGAGAAAGTCCAGTGCAA
>JAECUM010052241.1:0-11960 GCA_016617855.1 Megalonaias nervosa | reverse complement strand
CCGCCTCGCAAATTATCTCCTAATACGTCAAGATCAAATCAAGCCCTAAAAGGCGTGGGGCCAATAGGCCGGTGACTACTCTGCCTATTTAGTAATCCGGCACTGGCTGGACAAACGCAAATATAATGGAATTCATCTTCTACCAAATAAACATTATTTTTCCGGCATAGTTCACAATACCTATTATTTCTCTTAATCCTGCTACGCCTACCTGTCTCTATTTCAGCGTATGTGCTGAGTATCTAAAGCAAGTAATTTCCTAAGAAAATATGATAATCCACATGAGAGGTATTTTCTGGTCCTAATTTGGATTTATACATGCTATAATACCCACATTTATGTGAGTTGTTAATATCACTTTGCCAGTTCTGTAGTGTTGAATCCTTAATTCTTTGCAAAAATAGTGCGAAAAATTGTTTTTCGTCTCCAACATCTTGATTTAACCAAACATACCCAAACCCGAAATGAAATAACTGCAAAATTAATTTTGTAAGCTTCACAAAAGAAAAACATCACCGCTGCAGCGCAAATTCAAAAACCCATATCGATTAAACTCGATGCGGCTGCGGCAGCCTCTGCCCATAACAGTCCTGATAAACTAATGCTGACTCCTCGTAATGTGGCCGCGTTAGCCAAACACGCTGCGGCTATAAAAGGTATGATCCTTATATTCTACGCAGCACGATTACCCAAACGAGGAGGTTTTATCAGACCGTTAATTAGCCGATATTGCCGGGTCGTTATTGCATTGACTTCTGGATAATGTTTTTGGGGGAAGAGGATTCCAGCTTCACGGGACGATAAGATGACGTGAAATTAAGAAAGAAGAGGAAGGGGATTTACATTATTGGGGACTCGGTAAAACTCCTCTTTAATTTTGACATCGGATAAAATTAGCTCTGCCGTTCAGAGTTTCGGGGGGGGGGGAGTCCTCAGGATCAACTTCGGGATGAAATTCATGCGGATGAAAGTTGTGTAATTAATATTCAAATTTATTATGATCGTCATGGGACGCACTGGGTCGCTCTAGTCAACCATCATGCCCAAAAGGACGTGAAATGCTACGATTCATTAAGCTTACCCCCTCTGGATGATGACATTCGGTATTTAAAAATAGGTGCACAAAGTGTACAATTCGCTTCAGATTTAAAATGTAGACAACAGCAAATGCGGCTGGTATTGCATTGGTTATATCCGAGAGACGCACAGCGGAAACGATTCTGAATTTAACAGACACTTAATGATGTAAAAATGAACAGCAACAACTCGTGGTGTTTAAGATGCAGGGCTAGGACTGGATTTGTGGAGGAGGTGGAGTTCACTACTAAAATTAATCGTAAAATGATTAAGTCTCACAGCGCTTTGCGTCGTGCACAAAAATCTCGGGTAGCATCAGGAAAGACCGTGTTTATGGGATAGATGATAGCATTGCAATTTCTAGAAAACTCATTGAATAATGCAATGCACGCTCATTTTTACCGCTTAGGCTTGGATACGAGCAATGATGATATCACGATAGAATGAAATGTGTGTGTAGGTGGATGTGTCATATGCGGAGGACGTAAAGTTATAGGAGGTGCTATCGACATCCATAAAATCATAAGGAAACTCTATGGGTGTAAGGGAGGATGGACATTACCCTGAAACAAATATATGGGGCCCTGGAATCCACTTGATGAGCAACCCGATGAAAACGATCAACCGTTACCCAGTCAAGAACCCTATAAAGGTGTAAAGCCGGATGCGGCTGCCAGACGAATTATAGGAGTTAAAATCTAACAATTTTAGAGAAGGAGCAGATCTAGGTTTAGTGTGCGGAATCACAGGCGTTGGACATAAGATGGGAATCCGAACATGCCGAGTTGGTGTGAGCGCGCAGGAGTAGCTTGCCGAAGAATTACATAAACCCGTGCAAGAAACCTTTCCACGGCGCAGATTTGTTGCTGTGGAGGTAGATGATATTTGTTCAGAGGATTTAGTAGATATGAGGGATTACAGCACTCATAACGATAAAACCATCATCAATGTGTTCAGTAAATTTGCTTGGGTTCTTCCTTTACAAAAGAAAAAGGAGCTTCGATCGTCGATGCGTTCAATACAATAGAGAAGAAAAAAAGCCAGGGAAATAACGGGTGGATCATGGAAGCGAATTTTACAATAAAAATGTCTCGAACAGGCTTAAAAATAACATCAATTTGTACAGCACATAAGACCAAAGCAAAGCCATGGTGATCGATCGGTTTAATAGGACATTGAAAAATTGCATGTGGACAAGGTTTACCAGCGACAACATTCACCGATAAATAATTTTTTTACCATAAATCGTGGACGAGTACAATCACACGAGACACCGTAGTATCAGAATGACACCCACTGAAGCACGTCAAAGCGGGCATAAAGAGACAGTAACAGACGCTTTAATTCTTACGTTCCACAAATTTAATAGTGACATGGTAAGAATCAGCAGACAAAAAGGTACGTTTGGAATAGATACACGCCCAATTGGAGAAGTGTTTTTGGTGGATAGAGTTCAGAAAATATTACCCGTCACCTACATGCTCAAAGATGCAGCAGGAGAGCACGAGCAGGAACTGGAAAAAACGACCAGGAAATTTTCAGTATATAAATGTGGTGTCGACCAAAGAAAAATAAAATCACTCGTCAAATGGTCTGGTTATCCTGATAAGTTTAATTCGCCTATCCCAACGGCGACGTTGAAGACGCTTGCTTGATCAGAGACGCAAGCGCAGCGTAAATAATTTTGCCATAAGCAGCCGAAACGTTTTTGCCTGATACTGCCCGACATTTCGCAACGCATTCGCGTAATCGCATCACATTAAAAATACGTTAAACACATAATCAAATTTAATAAATTTCATTCGGTCGGGGAGTGGAGTGCGTGTGATGCAGATGAGTTTAATATAAAACTGCTCTCGTTGTGGTGCAGCAAAATTAAAACGTTTAAGCTTATTTCGAATGTGATGTTGTTGTTTATACTTTTGTACAGGCCGCTGATCAGCCTATGCTCCGGCTCCGGCTCATTTGAAAAAATCAGCTCGGGAATGTAACTTAAATTGTTATTCGCTAGCGCTACTATCTCATCAATATTGTTTAGAAGAGCCTCATCGACGGTCTCAGCTACTATTTCCATAACCGGAAGATTATGAGGATAAAGCCTTGTTAGGTTTATGGTTTATACCGTATGGATTTATTTTATTAAATTAGTGGACAATCAATTAAAGAAAACCAGTTCAAGTATAAGCAGTGGAATTCAGACAACGATTCCACGTTTTTGTAGGTTTCGATAAGAGTTTTTATTTTTCTTTTCAAGACCCTGTTCCTATCAATGATATCGCTGCCAGGTCGGAGGCAGGTGTACGAAGAGTTTTAGCTTCTCAGGTAGCAGCAGAGAGGGTGAACCCTACAATTATTTTTTAAGCAAATATATTTAAGCATGAAAATCATACTAAATAAGGCAAAAAATATAGGATCAATAACGCTAAACCAGAACCTCTAACCGAATTGAGATTCCTTCTACGTGGGGTTACTCGTTCGTGACACCTGTGTTTGTAAATTTTATGCGTGTTCGTTTATGAACTCGTGCACGTAATTTTTGTCAGTCCACCCTCTCTGCTGCTGTAATTAAACCATTATTATATCAGTAATGACTGGTAAAGCTCACTCAGCTAGACTAGCTCGAGAGCGATTAGAGGCAATACGAAGATATCTTCCACTTCATAATAGTGTTAAACAACAATTACAGGCGCGTCAACAAACACAAGAAGAATTTGCAGAAGGTACAGAACAATTATTTAAACCAATTACTGAACTAACAAGAAAAATTGTTGCAGCAACTGAGGCAACACAATGAGCTCTTAAAACGTTACCTGGCGATATTGCCGAGCATCTTCCACAACCACCACCTATTCAACCACAACAACGACAACTAAAAACATCAATATTTGATAAATTTACCGAAGAAGGTATTGCCGCGATACATAATCGAGATCGATTGCTAGATATTGCCGCGTTTGGATATAAAGATCGAAAAAGGTATGTAAAATCCGAACATGTTGATTCGTTAAAAGCCGGAAAATGGGTCGGTGATGTATTTCGTATCGCCGCTAATATTCGCCAAATCAAATCCGAACAAGAACGTGAAAAGTTTGAAATTTTTAAACGGGCTGTGAATGAACATATTAAACAGTGGGAAATACAAATGCAGCAACAACAAGAACAAATGCAACAACTTGAAAAAATACAGAAACAACGAGAACAAATACAACCATTAGCACCGCCACCGCCACCACCACGAAGAAAAGCTGAAACAGAAAAACGAATTCTAGAACAACAAATACTACCATTTGCTACAGAAAAACGACTAACAATAGAGCAAATACAACCATTAGCACAATCACAACTGGAACCTGAATGGTCATTAGCTAAAAAAGAACTAAAACGAGAACAACAAGTACGACTGAAACCTGAATGGTCAAAACCAACGTCTCTTAGTTTTGAACAACCACATGAAAAACTACAACGACAAATGATACAGAAAGAAGTAAAAACGCTACAAGATCTACAGGTAAAAAGACTATCGAAAGGACGACAAAAACGAATAGAAGAACTACAGCGAATACTACAATCACAAACTGAAGAAATAATTTCAGAAGAAAAATCCTCTGGTGCAACTGGATCTGGATACAACACTGGTGTTTGCCCTGGTAATATCATTACCGACGTTGATCGACTAGAAGTCCTCATTGGTGGAAAACGAGCAGGTAATAATTCTCCAGAAATCATCAACGAAATTGCTTATATTTGTCAGCGATTGTTTACAGGCGGCATCATGGACGTTAACGTGTATCGGTCCCTCATTAATGAAATCACCAATGATTATTACAGTGATTAAACAGTTAGATATAACTACTATAATAAGATAATTATACATAATGCTCAACGTGGACCGACCATGGTCAGGGTGATAAATTCGCGATTACCAATATATAAAGCAATCTATTGAGATGGACTCGGTGATGTTCTTCAGGATTTATTTTCGAGGATAGCTCCGAATGCAATACCGATTGCAAAACAACTAGGAATGAAAGCTATTGACGTTATTCGTGAAAAAGGTATTGGTGATGCCGGCGACGTTGCCAGTAAAGCATTCTCTGCAATCAAGGATAGACTAGGACGATTAGTACGACGAAAACCTCAGCCAGTAAAATTACCCAGCACCGGAGTGATGCCTGCAAATGTTAGTAAAATAATAAATCAAGCCGCAAATAAAAAAAAGTAGCAGAGTTAGCCGCTAGCACCAACGGTACTGACAAAGAAAAAAACATAGCAGCAAGTCTGATGGTAGGAAGCGGTCTTCCTGTTAGACAATAACAAGTATAATAAAATGTTCAAACGTGTACCTGACCCCGCATTTGACATGGATGCGCCAGTTCTCAAGGATGAGTCTGTGCATGATTATCAATATTATTCTTATGACGCACGACAACCAAATCAGCGTGGACGAATCGAATTACAAGTTCAAGATACAAGTAGATATTTCTTACCCGCTGAAGCATTTATTGAAGTAGAGGGTGAAATTTTAAAAGCAGATAATACTGAATATAGAGCCAATGATAGTATTGGTTTTGTTAACAATGGTATTATGGCATTGTTTGACAGTGCTACGTATATCATCGACGGAAGAAATATTGAATCAATTCAGAAAGACGTCGACGTTTCCACAACAATACTTGGTCTAGCAAGATACAGTGACGATTATTCAAGATCGGCTGGTCCATCAATGATGTTTACCAAGGACACTTCTGATCATCCTAACTACAGACCATGTAATTTAAGACGACCAAGAAACAATGCCGACAACGCTGACGTTGATGTGTGGCCTGTGGTTCATGGTGCTAATCCAGAATTCAACTTGGGATTCGCATCACGTCGATATATGCTGCAGGGTGGAAATAGAAGATTTTCATGTGCAATTCCACTATCACATATCTTTGGATTTTGTAGAAATATCAGAAAGGTTATTTTCGGAGCCAAGAACACAGTTGTACTCGTACGAAAAGCCACAGACGATGATGCAATATGGCGACCCGCCGGTGATGCTGGTAAAGTAATTCTGACAAGACTTTCATTGTAGATGCTAGTAATGACTCCAGCGATATCTGAAGAAGATCGGTTACTCGCTTTCATGAGCAGTGGCGACAAGTCTACGCTGTGATGGTTAACAGCAACCACAGATGCTGTTCAAAGTGCAATTAATGGTTTATTTACATGGCAGATAACATCATAACAAGGTATCTCAGCACCACGACATATATTTGTTGCTTTTCAAGATTCTGCACGAGGAAATGATCAGACGCGTAGTATAATGATATTTAACAAACTCGGTGTTTCTGAGGTTTCATTGAGAATAAACGGACATCAAGAACCATCGGAGGATATTTTGTTGAATTTTGAACAAAATCATGTGGCGCGTACATATCATCGATTGATGTCGTTTATGGGGCGTGATCAAAATGTTGATACTGCTTTACAAATACAGCTAGATTTTACAAATTTATATCCGATTTATTATTTTTCGCTGGAACATTTGGATTTGTTTAGGCAGTCCGTCGTTGATATACACTTTCGAGCTCGTGTTACAAGAGGAGCTATTGCTAATTACAGAGCAATCGCCGTCATACTCAGTGATAAGACGATACTATTTGAAGGTGTTGGTGGAGGAATGAGAGTCGTTGATGCCCCAGTGGAAAATATGCAAGCGTTAATTTAGAAGTCAGAAATATATCATAAATGTGATATCATCATGTTAGTGTCAATCTGACTCCTGGTCAAATTAAAAAACTGCAGTCGGCATCAGGAAAAAATGTGGAACAAAAATATCACTAGCGCGAGAACAAATCACAGGTGGTTCAAATAGACTACCTCTAACAGAACGTCAGCTCAAACATTTCAATAAAGCCAAACAATCAAAGACCGGCATACGACTTAATCTTTGTGCGGGTGCCGTCAAAGACATCGCTAAGACGGGTGGTATATTTTCACTTCTTGCAGCTATTCCAGCGTTAATAGCCGCTGCCGCCCCAGCTATTGCAAAAGCAGCTGCGTTAGGTGCTGTTGGAACAGTTGCTGGAATGGCATTAAAGAAAGCAACAGGAAAAGGAATCAAAACAAAGGAAAGGGTCTAAGACTTCTAGGAACTCGGTACGGGAGCGGATTAAAAATTCCATGGACTCGTTGATATTCCCGTTGTCCAATTTTGATTTACTCGATGCTGCTAAGCAACGAAATATCAAAAATTTCAGAGGTGTTTTTATGCATGATCAATTACCACACAAACCAAACTCGATTGAAACCGGTATCATTAATCTCGATGGAAGTTCAGGCCGAGGTACTCATTTGGTTGCATACGGGATTGATCCACGTGGAATTATTTATTTCGATTCGTACGGACTGGCACCACCAAAAGAATTTTTAAATTATGATAATAGACTTCAAAATATTCCAGTCTGGTATTCAACGCTACCAACACAAATATTAACGGATCCACCAATATGTGGCCGTGAAGCACTGGCGGTACTTGATGCTGTATCAAGATTTAAAAAAAAAAAACACCCCATAAGGCTGTACATGAATACACGAGTTCTGTTTTAAATAATCGCTAATAATATTATGGCAGATATTTACGGAAGATCAGCTAAAACTAAAACCCAACAAGCACCAGATGAAGATTTACTCAAGCGAGTAGCAAGGCAGATAAATGATGAATTATCTGACCTGCTCAATCTTGCTAAGTTGATCCAAACGAACTTGTTGTATTTCAAAACCGTGAAGGAAAATTGAAGACGAGTAATATTTCAATGAACGATATTATTTTTCGTAATCGATTATCGCGAGGTCTTATTGCTGTATACGACAAAGAGGGCAAACTTGTTCCTAGTGTTGTTACTCCGTCGTCGATCCGAGATAGCATAAGTGAACGAGTGTTAAAAACCGGCGATGTAATGAATGGCGTCATTAACATGAACAACAATAAAATTACCAACGGTGGAGAACCAACAAATAATCTCGACGCTGCAACAAAAAAATATGTCGACGATAACAATATTCCGATGACAACTTCGTTGTCGACGATCAGTGATGGAATGAACGCATTTAGAACTGAATTTTTTAATCATGTACAACTGTTTATGAATTTTCGCCGACGTTAACATGAAACTCAAAGATATTGTCAGTGGAATTCCTAATATCATCAATAAAACTATTCTCGTTAAAATTTCACACAAACAAATTAACAATATCATGTACACAGTATCATCAGGATCATCAACATGGACACCGCAAAATAACAATATCAAACATGCCGCGGAGGTCACTGGTGTGTACAGGCTGTCCGTATTTAGTTCTGCAAAATTTAGCATATTTACTACATTTCCATGGCGTCATTCAACCTATAATTTTTCTGGAACTGTATCTGTAGTGTTAAATAAAGATACCGAAGAAATATTTATACTGAAGCCATCCGATAAAAAATAACCACAGCGTCTTACTGGTGGTGTCTGGAATTTGTAGCTGCAACACCTCAATTAATTACTTAATATAGTATAATGATACAATCAAGTATGTGCGTGGCAAACTAAACTAAAAAATATTATTGACGATTATACAATAAAAGCGAAACAATATCGAAGACGCGTGGTTGTCGTTGACATAGTTGTCTATTCAGTTTCTGCGCTCATTGCTGGAACCGGTGTAATATTATCAACAATAACAATGACCGCTCCTGTAGTTGTAACGATTATCGTTTCATCCGCAACAACTATAGCGGGTATTTTAGTATTATTGCAAAGAAGATAGATACATGCACGAACACAAAATTACACGAGTATGTGGTAAAATTACATACAGCAACAACAGCATATTCCAAACTATCATCGCTGATCTCGTCGTCGTTCAATGATGGCAGAATATCCGATGAAGAATTCAGTGCGATGTTAAAAATCTACAATGAAGCATTTGACGAAAACATTGAAGAAATCAGGGATTTAGAATAATAATAGTATAATAATGACATCACAGGAATTACTACAACAAATCGTCACTAATACTGCTCCGCTAAGAACTACAATGATATCAGCGAGTTCAACTAATCCTGAATTCAGTATTAATTTTCCGACCGCAATACCAGCAAAAGAAAATGCATTAGCGCAATTACGAGTTTATTATAGCTGGCCCAACATCAGATCAAAATCATTCGGTGGACTACAACCAAATAATTCATTAGTATTTACAAATAAAAACAAATCTGATGGAACTCCAGATTGGCAAGTAGTCAGTATTCCAACGGGAAATTATCAAATAGAACAGATCAATGAAGAATTTCAGCGTCGGATTAAATCTATTACAGGAAAAGAATGAAAGATAGCTTTTACTGTTCATGAGCCAAAATTATCGGCCGCAGTTGAAATAAATTCGCCAGATTATACCGTGGACATTTATTAAAGTTCGATTAGAACTGTGCTAGGTTGGCCTGAGATTCCACCGGTTTATTCTGGTCCACCAGAAACACGACGAGATGAATTTGGTACAATATTACAGTGTTACGTATATGTAATTAAATTGCTCGTGTATTAGTTTTAAAATTCTTTTTCATTTTATTTTTGTTTCATTACATTTTATTGTAATGATTATTGCAGGGATTCAAATTCTTTTTCAGTAATATTCTTTATCTAAGACGTAAAACGTATTACGTTTGCAATATTTTTAGTTTACCTTGGTCCGCGGTAGTGTAATCGCTACGCGAAAACGATTGGCTATTGCCAAGGTCATTTCGTCTAGTCTGGATAAACAATATTTTATTTTTATATTTATTTCAGAGTGATAGTAGATAGGGGTTCTTCCTACGTGACGAATTGCATTCTTCTTATTGCGTGTTTCAAGTGTTAGGAGACCACGTAGTCTGTCTCGCGAGAACGGGATGATAATTCGGGTAAATATATAAACTCTTCCCGAGCGTTCGTCAGTTAGTTGTATTCCTGATACCTAGAAGGCCGGATATGTTATTTTATTGCTGAAACCACATTGTTTTTGAAGTTCATTTGTTTTTGCAATTTAATAATTTATTCTCTAGAAAACCAAACGAGTGTACTGTTTTATAAATTCTGGGAGAAAGAAATTCTGTGGAAATTTATTCTGGAATTATTCGGAAACATAAACTGCGATTCAATCGAGGAATTGTTGCTATTTTGTACAAGGACTACATCTGACGTCATCGCCTTCCATATTGGAACGTCGTCGAGATTTGAACTTGGATTCTAATAGAACTATTTAGTGATAGGACTTGTACTTATCATTCTTAGGATTAAATTGTGGATCATATTCACAAACCTTAAGTCCTATTTTCCAATTTTACATTGATTTTTAGGGAAATAAATTATTTTGTTAAAATATACAAAGCTTGTTGTCTTCACTCTTTTCTCTTGTTATTATTGTACGAGCCTACACGTAACAACAGTGATGATGTAAAAGGGAACATCATAGATGCAATTCAACATCTGAATCAAATATTGCTTGATTTCGATTATATTAAACATGTTTTTGATAAAAACATGAATAGATTGGATGAAAGTTCAGCAAAAATCGTGATTGGAGATTGCGAAGAGGAATATACTAAACATAAAATCGGCGAGTTAAAACAACCAATGATTGATTTTATCACAAATAATTTTCCAAAGATTCTGAAATCATGGAGAAAAATAGCCCCACCGCAAAATATTCTCAAATACAATAATAATCCGTACAATGAAGGTCGTCATGTTTCGCCGGGCATCGTTAATATCACATCTACGATTACGGTCAATCTAGTATGTGATGTCATTGATGGCAGCTATCAAGTTGACGCTGAAAAATCCAATCAAGCCCAGCAAGGATACATTCTGTATTCATTCACCCCTCAAGTACCACCAGGGTATTTGATTGTATCAGAACAAATCAATGTTGTTTATCTAAAATGTCATAATCCACTCTTATCGCGCATACATTTCAAACTTACTGACCAGACTGGACACTTGTTGGACCTTAGGTCAGAGAGGTTAAATATAAATTTGTATGTAAGATCGTAGATCTCATCGTAGAAAACACCAAGCAAAAATAAATCTATCAATGAATTTTTTTTACCCATGATTTTATCCTTGACTAAGTCCGTGATTACATCACGGGGGTCAGAAATGAATTATCCTTCTTGTTTAGCTGGTACCACATTACAATCGACACCATTGGTTTCACTGTCAACGTCACTACAGTCACTTTCACCATCGGTGCTATTAGCACCGGAGTCACGTGGAGTCACACTCGTCGCTATCTTTCACTAATGACTCTGTCTCTCAACTGTTTTATACGAGCGTGTACAAGTCTTTTTGTTTTGTATTCGTGAGATAATTCTGACCTAACCTTTTCGATTGAGCGTGAAAGGGGAACAAATAATTTCACCCGCGTATCTGTAATTGCCGCCAGTGATTGTAACATCGACTGTTGAATCAACTGTATGAATCTATAATCGGAGGGCAGCGTATATCTATTTTCGGATTTTCGAGATTGTAATGATTCAAAATCATGCACAATTTTTTTCAGGATCAAGTTCATCAGAAATTTTTATACGATGGAGGGCAGCGGTGGACGCCATATGTGCCAACTAGGCAAGAAGAGGATTAAAGTAAGTAAAGTAAGTAAGTTGTAATTGCTTAATAAAAACAATAATAGCATTAATATTTTCATGATTCATTATATAATAAATATTTGTTTAAATAAAAATATATTTCTGAATTGATATAAATATATATAAATATATTTCTGAATAAATACTATGTCTGAATAAATTATATTTCTGAGTAAATATAAATATATATATAAATATTATTTCTGAATAAATATTATTTCTGAATATA
>JAECUM010052240.1:0-26393 GCA_016617855.1 Megalonaias nervosa | reverse complement strand
TGTTACGTATATGTAATTAAACTGCTTGTGTGTTAGTTTTAAAATTCTTTTTTATTTTATTCTTGTTTCATTACATTTTATTGTAATGATTATTGAAAGGATTCGAAATTCTTTTTCAGTAATTTGATATTTTTTTTTACTAAATGTTATTTATCTAAGACGTAAAACGTGTTACATGAGAATTATTTTTAGTTAACCTAGTTCGTCTTGGGCTGGCAAGAACGTAAACAGGCAGTTAAAATGATTGGTCAGTATCAGGGCCATACTTTCCTTGCGTGATCACCATGTGTAAACAACGTTTATTTGTTATTGGTTTTTCAGTGGGGCTACACTGGCGTACGTGATGGATTTCTTGTAGTAAGAGACCATATGACCCATCTCGCGAGACTTGAAATGATGTTTTCGGGGTTTAAATACGCATTCTTAATATTCCTCTGTGAGAGTCGTTTTAACATCTTGAAGGAACAATGTGTTATTTTTATTTGTTGCCAGATTGTTTGCTTTTTATCTAATTTTTGGATTTAATAATTTATTCTCCTGGAAACTCAACAAGTTGACTTTCTTATAAAAAATTCTGAAAGATATTCATGGAAATTTCTTCTGGAATTATTCGGAAACAAAAACTGATTCAATTGAGGAATTGTTGATATTCGTACATTGGACCACATCTGACGTAATCGCCTTCCATATTTGTATGTCGTCGGGATTCGAACCTGGATTCTAATAGAACTATTTAGTGATAGGACTTGTGTTTTCATTCTTAGGATCAAATTTTGGATTATATTCACAAACTGTAAGTCCTATTTACCAATTTTTACATTGTTTTCTAGGGAAATAAATTATTTTGTTAAAATATACAAAGCTTCTTGACTTCACTCTTTTCTTCTGTTACATTTGTACGAGCCTACACGTAACAGGAGAAAATTGGGTCGCTTGTCCTTGGGATATAAGAAGTTTGGTTAAATGTTTCAGAAAATTGTTTTTTGAAATTTAAATTCTCCTAGTTTCTAAATCCTAAGTACTATTTTACATTTTGTTTGAAATCTTTAGTGAAAACAACAGGCTTTCATTTACAATATCATAAAAAGTAGAAAAGTTCTGAATTTTACTCAGGAGTGTTTAGTAATTTTGAAAATGAAATACAATATAGAAGTCGAGCAAAAAAAGTTGGATTTAGTGATAAAACAGCTTGAATTTGAGGTAGAAGAAATGGAAAAGGAAGTAAGAGAGAATGATAAACAAATGGAGTTACAATTTAAAGAAAAAAATGGAAGCAATGGATTTGCAATTTAAAGAAAAAAGGGAAGCATTTCATTTGCAAATTAAAAAAGAAATGGAAGAAAGACAAAGGCAATTTGAAAAGTTCAAGAAGTGCACTCATAATGATATTAAAACTCATTTTGAGGAGCATCAGATCGAAACCTTGGAAAATGCTGCTCTTGCTGCCGAGGAGTATTCTTTAACTCATAAAGTTCCTGTTGTAGGCAAATCATTCACTCAGCAGTCTACTGGTAGAAAGGTATTTCAGCCTAATACGACTCCTCCTAAAATTCAATCTGGCACAACTTCTAAAAATCAAGCTTCTGATAAACTTGATTCAAAATCCTTGTCTCTGCCTACGTGTACCTATTGCAATAAAAAAAGGACACGTCATTTCTGATTGCTTTAAATTGAAATATAGGCATCAGAATCAAGATAGACCTATCCTAAATGATCTTATTTCTAAGAGGTCAAGGTCACGGTCATGTATTGAAAGCAATACATTTGTTGGGTCTAATAAACCCCAGTCTGATTTTATTATGGAGAATTATGAACCATTCATGTCGAAGGGTTCTATATCACTCTTGGGTGATTCGGCCAATCCTATCCCTATTAAAATTTTAAGGGATACAGGAGCTTCTCATTGTCTTTTAGTGTCAGGTATTTTGCCTTCTTCTGAGAAGTCCTGTACTAATGAGAGTGTTCTCATTCAGGGAGTAGAGTGCGGCTTTGTTAATGTTCCTCTCCATTCTGTAAATTTGTCATCAGATATAGTTTCAGGACCTGTGACAGTCGGTATAGTGTCTAACCTACCCGTTGAGGGCATTCATTTGTTGCTAGGCAACGACCTAGCTGGAGACAAGGTTGTGGTTAATCCACTTGTAACTTACAAGCCTTCTTTGGATCAGAAACTTGATGGAATTGAAAAAGAATACCCTGAGATATATCCAGCTTGTGCAGTTACCAGAGCTATGTCAAAGAAAGCTCTTGAGAATGATTTTGATAAGGAAAGTATTCCTTTAGCTGACACATGTATTGGTCAGGCTTTTGATGATGTCACTTTCACTTCAAATTTGGATCAATCAAAAGGTATTGATCACAGTGATCCTCTTTTAAATACTCATTCTCTTTTATCTAATCAAGGTGATAAACGACATTCACTTGTCGTCGAACAGGAAAAGGATCCTGAGATCTCCTGTTTGTTTCAGAGGACCATTAGTGAAACTGAAGCAACTGAAGTACCTGTCTGTTATTTCATTAAAAATGGAATTCTTATGAGAAAATGGAGACCTCCCGAGGTACCTGCTAATGACGAGTGGTCATTGAACTATCAGATTGTAGTTCCAAAATCTTACAGACAGGAAATACTTAGTTTGGCCCATGAAACTCCTCTGGCTGGTCATTTAGGGATAAATAAAACTTATAACAAGATCTTGACTCACTTTTACAGGCCGAAAATCAAAAGTGATGTTTGTAAATTTTGTAGATCTTGTCGTACTTGTCAAATGGTAGGAAAACCCAATCAGAAGATATCTAACGCTCATCTGCAACCAATTCCTGCATTTGACGAACCATTTAACAGAATTATGGTAGATTGTGTTGGTCCCTTACCTAAGACCAAGTCAGGCAACCAATATTTGTTGACTATTATGTGTGCGTCAACAAAATTCCCAGAGGCAATTCCTTTGAGGAATTCTATAGTAAAAGCTTTGATAAAGCTTTTTACTCAATTTGGCCTTCCCAAATCTGTCCTATCAGGTCAAAGGTCAAATTTCATGTCTGGACTTTTCTAGCATGTTATGCTTGAATTTGGCAATCCGCAATTCAAGTCAAAAGTGAAACTATGGTTTCACAAAACTTTACTCGAGAGAATATTTGAGTCTTGTAATAGAGTTCATTCTCTCTTGCTCATTCTTGAAAATTTTCTTCAATTTAGATTTTACGGCCCTTACAAAGTAAAGAAGAAAATGAATGAGTTAAATTATAATTATAGTACTCTGGTCTAAATAAATTAATGGAGTACTAGAATATTGTAAGAGATAGCCAAGTAAATTATTACAATTAATTTAGTTGTACCTGTCCCACCAACTGAGGATTTAAGTGAAGAAATTCAATTGGACACCGTTGACCTTGGAGCAACAAATTTTCGGAATTCGGAAATTATGAAAGATCTAGACCAGAAACTTTTACATTTGCAACAACAGGAAAGAAAAAATTTCGCCATTTGTGACTCCAGATGGACTCTATCAATATAAAGTAATGCTGTTAGGGATGAAGGGTTCCCCAAGTACCTTTCAACGCTTGATGAATATTATTACCTCTGGTCTAGATAATTGTGATGTTTACATCGATGATGTCATCATCTACAACGATACCTGGAAAGGACATCTATCCACGATTCGGAAATTCTTTGACAGACTCACTGATGCAAATTTGACAATCAATTTATCTAAATTGATGAATATGATTACCTCCCTTTCATCCTTCTCTTTTTGCATCTGTCTGTCTGTCTGTCTCTCTCCTCTTTCTCAAATTGTAGTTTCATTTGTTTATCATTTTCTCTCTCTGTCTCTGTCTCTGTCTCTGTCTCTCTCTCTCTCTCTCTCTCTCTCTCTCTCTCTCCTCTTTTTTCAAATTATACTTGCAATTGCTTCTCTTCTAACTGCAACTGCAAATGTTTCTCTCTTTCCTCTTCTGAAGCTCAAGCTTCCTTAACTCCAATTCCATCCTGTATTTCAGTTTCAATTCCTTTACTTTTATGCCAGAGTCTGGTACCAACTTACTGACCGAAGCCAAAACACTATCAAAAACATTCTTCTCTACCAAATACTGAATCAAAATGTTTTTAATTTCTTGCTTCGTCAAAGAAGATTTTGCTTCAGAAAGATCGCATTTTCTGGCAAGTTCAAGCAACTCATCTTTTTTCAAAGTATCCAACTGCTCCTGAGTAGGACTAGAAAGAAAAGTCTCCACTTTTGATGACATTGTGAAAAAAGCCTGTTTTTTTCACGAAAGATTTCAAACAAAATGTAGAACAGTACTCGTGATTTAAAAACTAGGGGAATTTAATTTCAAAAAAACCAATTTTCTGAAATATTTTAGCCAAAGTTCATATATTCCAAGGACAAGAAACCTCAATTTTCTCTTGTTACGTTTAGGCTCGTACAAAAGTAACAAAAAGAAAAGAGTGAAGCCAAAAGTTTTGTAAATTTTGACAAAAATAATTCATTTCCCTAGAAAACAATGTAAAAATAGGAAAATAGGACTAACGGTTTGTGAATATAATCCAAAATTTAATCCTAGGACTGAAAAATATAAGTCCTATCACTAAACAGTTCTACTTGAATCCAGGTTCGAATCTCGATGAAATTCCAATATGGAGGCGATGACGTCAGATGAGGTTATTGTACTGATGGCAACAGATCCTCGATTGAATCACAGTTTATAATGTTTATCTTTATATCTTTCTCCCAGAACTTTTATAAATATGAAGCACTTGTGTAGTTTCCTAGAGAATGAATTATTAAATTCCAAAAAATAGATGAACTTCAAAACAATCTGACATCAACAATAGAAACACCTTGTACACTTAAGGTGTAAAGATACGACTGAATAAAAAAAACTCTGAGAATGAGTATTAAAACCCCAATTTTAGATCACATGGTAGCCCACGTGGCCATCCAGATGGAACAACGCAAATAAAAGCGAACAGCCGATAGACACGTAAGCCTTAACGAATCTTACTATAAGATTCAATAGAAAAAGGTTGTTTACAAATTAGAGCTATCACGCAAGCAGATCATGACTTTGGTAATAGCCAATTGTTTCAACTCGATGTTTACAAAATGTATGAACCAGGGTGAGCTAAAAATAGTGCTGAAGTAACCGTTATAATCTAATCGGGTCAAGCCAATTTTCGAAAAGAGATTCAAATCCAATGACAATTATCATTACAATGAAATGTAATGAAACAAAAAAGTAAAATAAAAAAGAATTTAAAACTAACACACAAGTAGTTAAATTACATATTCGTAACAGCATGTGTACCACGTAACCGAGAACTTTACCCTATAAAGTCGACAGGGTTTGCAGCTTTGTATCATTCATTATATACACACTGTAGACAAATCCCAAGGAAGGTGCAAACATACCGTTACGACAAACCGTATTCTTGTAGGTTGCTTGGTGTAAGTTCAGTTTCAAGATTTTCATCCAGAGCAAATTATTTTTCTCTCTCACTCCAGATTTCTGCGTAGTTTGTCCGTTATGCATGAGGGGGTGGGTGGTGGCACAGGAATCAGATAGGATTGCTATGAAATTGTGTACCATTCATTTAGAAAACGGGGGTTATTAATCCTTTTTATCGTTATTTTCATACGTCACTAGTGATTAATGTGTGGAAATTCATCACTGACCTAGAATCAACAGCACACGGTTGCGAGAATGTTTATATATGCGTATTATTATGCGATGGGCGGATTGCAATTTATACCAACACTTGTATGATCACAAAAGTACTTGGAAAGGAATGAGGCCATAGAACAAGGTAAACGGCACAATACGTTTACTATATACAGCAATCAGCCTTTCCTGTCACATGCTTAAAAAGGTCTAATCTCGTTCAGGGTCCAATTGCCATGTAAAGGTCAAGCCATATCTGCTAAACTCCATGACGACATCTCTGCTATATTACAATTCTGACACAATATGAATCAAGGGCTTCATTGCCAGCATTATTTTTCAGAATCTTCTTTACATCTATGACTAAATCAAACTTAAACGCAGGTGTTGACTTATCTATCATATCAACATGGACAAGGAGATACCGGATAGTTAAATTACGGTGAAGTTGAAATAAACAAACGATTAGTAAGATTATAGGGGAACAATACGAAATGAAGAAACCAACATATATAATATCAATTTATCGTTTTATTAGAGTACCCAACAAATTCATTTCTAATAAGGTAAAATAATTAAAATACTGCACATATGAGTAGTAAGTGAAGATGATGATCCTGAACCAAAAGAGGATTTTAGACCAGAAACCACCACCCCCTCCCTCAAATTATGGAGAGGTGGAAAGAGGTTTCCGAACCTTAGATTTATTTCTATTTAAACAATAGAATATTAAGATAAAATGGGATGTTATCCATCATCAGTACGACATGTCGGATTTGATCTGACAAATTTTTGTAATAGATTTAATTCGATTAGGGCAGCCTCAAGCTATACTGGTATAAAACATAAAATAATAAGTGACTGTATTAAAAAGGTTGGTTACCATATATCACCAAAATATGGATCGGTATGGCTGTTCGCAACTGAAAATGACGAACGAATAAGAGGATGGACAGATGATCCAATGACATTTATTGATAATATAGTTGACACACTTTTTGACAATGATCTACTACTATAACCATATCTTATGATAATCTTTTTCATACCTGCTGACTCTCATTGATAGTATATCCGTTAACATACTGTCAATAATACGAAACTCGCGCATTAAATCATCCATATCATATTTTACACCTCGCAAGTAAGATCGTATCTGATCAAGTAATTTTTTGTAAGTGATACTTGCTATTTTACAAGCATTTTTTTTCGTCTCAAGTTTGGGCTCAATCTTTTTACATGCTGTTGAAAGAGAGACACCGACACCAGATATTATTAACAAAAAAAAAAACGGATTTAATAATGCTCCACTTGAGATTATGCCAGAGCTGGTCATTAGCAGTGGTACATATAATATTACTCGAAGTATTCTACGGTAGTATTTATAACATTGTTTTAGACACCAAAGGTTTTTATGATAAAATTTGTAATATTGTACTAGTGCGTCAACATCTTGTCTTGGAATTTCTTCTGAAATATGATTGAAATCGATTATCTGTTTCTTCATTATACAATATTTGTTTACAGTTTTATATGATATTAAAAACTCTAGCACCAACAATCGAATCAAGAAACTCACGGAATTTATTATTGTTAGAATCAGCTATAAAATCTCTATACGTGTCATAAACATCTGACAAAGTATCCTTATATCGTTCATCTGTTAATGCCTCATTTTTCTTTAACCAACCATAGGAATCAAACGTGTTTTCTACTTCACGTTCGTACAAATCTGTTTCATTCACCAGATTACTGTAATCTTTTTCTGTTTTATCAATATATCCTAATACCAAGCTTATCTGATCTAACGTGAAATTTTTTAGAACAAGATGTTGTCTGATAATTGCGTATGCAACCACGAAATTTGCTAGCATTAATTTTTGTAGTGATTTTAGTCCAAGAAGGGTAATCTGAGTAAAAGTATTTACTTTAAGCCATAATTTTTCTTATTGTTTTGTGAACATTTTCTCGACCTCATTGTAATAATTTCGTAATGACAATTATCTGGAGCGCTGGATTGATGGAAATGGAATATCATCTGCTTCACTTATGTCGTAATAAGAATTAATTCCTACACTAAACGTTGTTCGATTGACGTCCTCAAAAAACTTTTCTCGCTCAATATCACCAAGATCATTAATTTCATTGTCAAAACTTTGATTATTTTTAGGGACCTTTCAACAATAATCGGATCAAATTCTGGGTTATGTTTACTTATCATTGGCAAAATTGCGTTTGAGTACGCCTTAATAAGTAACTCCGTGTCTGGTGTCATGTTAACAATATTAACTAGGGTTTCCTTGTCGTGGTAGTAAATTTCTCGTTTTGAAAAACTATTATATCTTTATTTGTTTCTTTTTATTCCCATTATTCTAGATTCCGCTAGCTTGTTAAGACGATAATGATTTTCATTTATTCGTCTTTTTTCCTCCGCTTTTTCCACCATGTGCTTCTGTTATTAATATGTCCGATCGCATTATCAAATCTATATTTTTAAAATCAAGCTCGAGCAATATTTTTTTCAACAGCATTTCAACTTGTTTTTGTTCTTCTGGACAATTATCAGGATGACAGTATCTGCTTATAATATCAAAGTTTTCTATTGCTTTTATTAGTTGTGGTCCTCGCATATGCATAACACGAACAAATTGTTTTTCTTCTTCTGACAATAGAGAGTTTATTATTGGAATTGTAAATTTTTTCGTAGTATTTATCGCACGTGCCGCTAGTGATTCATCTCCAACATCTTTTTTCGGGTTAAAAATATTATCATAAACTTCTCTCGCAACAGTTTAGTGGTTCCGACATTATTTTATAGCATTAAATTAAATTTGTTCATCGAGTGTGTATATTTCAAATGCTGTCAGTCCTGGAAATGGATGTTCAACAGCAAAAACATTAACTCGAAAATATAAGTACTTGTTGATAATATTTTCTGTCGGAATCGTAAAATATTGTGTTGTTGAAATATAAGTGTCTGTTGTACTATGTAATGTTGTCCAATCGATATCATCGTTTGATCCTTCCAATTGCCAATTATAAATTCAACCAACACTAGAGTTTAACCTGCCTCGCAAATGAAATTGCCAAATAGCAACTGCAGTAGGACATTTAATTTTAATCCAAAAGTTTTCAACTTCTCCGTTGGTCGTCCACTCGTGTCCGTCAGAGAAAGCGTAATAAGGATAATTTTCAGGATAATATGCTGATGCGCTTACCTCAACCCAAACTCTGTTGTCAGTTGCCTTGTAAAGTGTTGGAATATATCCAACATTGTTTTTAGTTCGTTTTGCACCACCACCAGATACACTATCAACATACGCTTTATTTGTCAGATCATTATGGTTAACTGGAACATATGTTGTTATTATTTTTTTGTCTCTCATGTTTAGATTGCCTATCATTGCTCCGCCGGATTGTCTCAAATACAGGTTTAGCGCTCCTTTTAACTGAGCATAACTAATAGCATCCGAGTCGGACACTGGTAGCGAGGTTGTCGGTAATCCAGTTATTTTTGAATTTCACATAGACAGGTTACCTGTCATTGTGTCACCGGCTTTGTTAAGTGTATTATCGTCAACAGATTTTAGTTGTGCATAACTTACAGCTTGTGTGTTATCAACAATTGCTGACGGATATACAGTTTCTAAACCTAACACTCGTCGACCTGACATGTTAATACTACCTTCTAACTGCTCCACCGGTTTTATCAAATTGGTTATTATCCACATACTTCAACTGTAAATAACTTACCGCTTGAGTTTGATTTAAGTTTGCTGGTGGATATCCAGTCTCCAAATTTATTATTTTTTTTCCTGACATATCTAAGTTACCGCTTAAAGTTCCGCCAGATTTATCTAGTTTATTATCGTCAACAGATTTTAGCTGTGCATGACTAACAGCTTGTGTATTAACAACATTTATTGGCGGATAATCTGTTTCTAAACCTGGTACTCGTTGATTTGACATAGACAGGTTTCCTGTCATTGTGTCACCAGTTTTTTTTAGGTAACCTGATAAATTAATATTGCCATTTGTTATTGTACTTACAGCTGATGAATCTCCTAACTCCTAATGTTGTTCCAAATTTTGTATAACGGCTCATTATTTATTTATTGTCTGACAATTTTTATATAACAAACAATGGCAAAATCAACGATATTAAATTTTGATACAGAGCGGTTGGTGAAACATAAACATAACAACGAACTTCCAGATTGTCATTATCTTATTGTTGGACGAACTGGGTTGGGAAAAACAAATTTGTTAATGAACTTACTGTTAGGTGATAATTTTAACTACGACAGAGTTTATATTTACACAGTTAATCCACAACAAAATAAGTACGAGCTACTAAGCGAATATAATAACAAACTTCGTGATGATCTTGATGCTGGTGAAGATTTTTTTATTATCAAACAACCAGAAGAACTTGTTCCAGTTAATCAACTTGATTCAGATGAACATAAGATAGTAGTTTTTGACGCTATTCCGCTAAACAATGTAGAGATGAATAAAATAAGATCTTATTTTTCACTGTCACGTAATAAAAAATGTAATTCTGTTTATTTAGCCCAAGGGTTTTATAATCTTGACAGATTTATTCGGCGAAATACTGGTTGTTTTATATTATTTCCAGGACTGGACAACGTTGATGTTAGAAATATCGCGAACGAGCAATGTGGCGACGTAACACAAGATAAATTTATTGAATTATATCATAAAGCGACAAAAGATAAATATAACTTTTTCTTATTTGATAAACTAACACGTGATTCAGCTAAGATGTTTCGATGTTGTACTGAAAATTATCTGCAGTAAGTTTTTGATTTCGATAGTCTTTCATCTCTTAAATTTTTATAAAAGTTATACATAATAAAATGGATAAACGAGCAAAATACAGAAAACATATAGAAGATCTAACAAACTTGCTCAGTCTCAAGCAGCATTTAAGCAAAAAGTGCAGCAAGCACGACGTGGACAAATAACTGTTGCAGAAACAACAGCTACGATTCTCAAACCAGTTACTGAGGCACTACTTGGAAAACAACCTGAAACTAAGCCGCTGTCAGAAGAAGAACTTAAAAGATTGCAGGAAAAAGGTTTGGTTGGATTAGTCAAGGAACAACAAGAAGCAGCTGCCGCAAAAATTATCGCCAGATCTGATGAAGAAAGAAGAAGATTGGCTGAGGCACTTGTAGCAAATATTGCTCATCCTGTTGCTAGACGAAATGAACTAAATCGGCTGATCAATAATCCAATTTTATTTGAAAGAAGATTATCAGAATTAACTTCACATGAAATTAGGACTGTTTTAGAAAAATTATCAGAAAAATTAGAGGATATTGAAAAAGAACAAGAAAAAATTGGAGAGTTAACAATAAGGTTTTTAAATGTTGAAGAACAAAGACGATTTTATAGAAATAAAGCTTATGATAAAATAACTGATAAAGAACATGATGAATTTTTAGCAGAAAATGATATTAATAATATTAATGATATAAAAACTTGGCCGAAAGAAAGGTATGATAAACTTATTGCTGATTTAAATAAAATGATAACAGATGCTCATACGTCTAATACTGAATTAGAAAAAACTAATGAAGAAGATCATATGTCTCAACTTTCTGATAAAATTAGAGTCGGTGTTATTGCTAGAGTATTTCACAGAACAGCTACTGATAAGAGAAAGACAGGGTTTGGTAAAAGTTGGAATTTTCATAGGAAATTTAAAATAAATGATGAAAATCGCATAAAAGATGCTAAGAAACAAAAAAGTATGTTTAGAACTGATAGACAAGAGAGCGTAAAATTTCCAGCGGAGATTGAAAAACCACTAGTTATATCGCCAGGGGAAACTGAAAGTAAAGAGAAAATTAAACACATGACAACAGATAAAATAACAAAATTTGAATACGATACTTTTATAGAAGAAAATAATTTTAAAGATGTTGATAGTATTGATAAATGGTCACAAAATGAATATGATGATTTTATTAAAAGATTAGATGATATTTATAAAGATGGAATAAAAGCTTATGATAAAATTAATGAAGCTAAAGGAGAAGATCTTAAAACATTTTTTGAAGATGCTAGAAATGGTGTTATTGCTAGTAATTTAATATCTACGGCGAAGAAAATTAAATCTGGAAAATCAAGTTATACAAGCTTCTATGATGAGTTTAAATCTAATGAGGATATTCATATGAGTAAAAAAACTGGAACTGGCGTTAACATATATACATCAGTAACCGAAATGATTGGCAGATTAATGCTGCTGATATCATCAAAAGAAGCTGGGAATGTTGGCGCTGAAATTGACAATGAAATTATTGACATACTTGATCATTTGAGATCGGAAAATTTATTAACATCTGACGAATACGAAATTTTACACCGCGACTTAATCGCAACGATTTAATCGTCGGATTTAATTTTGTAAATGTTAACCAAAACTTTAATTTTGTAAAAATATAATAAATAGCAATGTCAACAACATTATTACTTGACTGTAGTACAGACGCGAAAAAATAGCGCAAATTTTTCAGTAAATTATATTCCGCCAATACAACTTAATACTGAAAAACAGTATGAAATTGGACTAATTTCATGTATATGTTGGCATTCCATGGCTAACATAAAACTGGAGTAAACGATGAATTTAAATTTACAAATTTCTTAGATCAGCATAAACAGTGGAAAACATTTAAAATTCGGCAAGGAGCTTATAATGTTACTGATCTAAATAAAACAATAAAAGAGCTTATAACGAAAAATAATGGCATCACCGACGATTTTGAACTGGTACCAAATTATAATACGTTACGCGCTAGGACGACATTAAAAATGGTATGCTAGTTAGTTTTATATCACCAACAAATACTGCGTCGTTGATAGGATTTTATCATCAAAATTATGCATCTGTAGGACCAGCTGTAACACATGACGGTGAACTGCCGGTAAATATAACTGACGTAAACACAATATTAATAAATTGCTCTATTGCAGCTGGATCTTACTCAATTCGAGGTAGTAAAGGACAAACGATATATAGTTTTTCGCCAGATGTTCCACCAGGATCGCTCATGCAAATTAGTCCACGGCAAGTTATTTATTATCCGCTAAATCTTGAAAATCAAATAACAGCAATAAATATGCAGTTGACAGATCAATCTGGATGACCGCTAAATCTGAATAACGAGGTTGTTACTTACTATTTACACTTAAGCGCGATCACTTCGTGATTGGCTATTGTTTTATACAACCTCAGATATAATGAAACGAAAACAATTTTACCGAAGAAAAATTATTGGTGGATATTTGGGAAATATATTTACTAAAATTATTGAAAATGTTCCGGGAATCGCGCATAAAGTTGCACCAATTGCACTTGACGCATCAAAAGCTTTTTGTAACTGGCGCCGCATCTGCTGCTGGAACTGCTGTTGGACAAAAGTTTGCTGATAAAATTAAAGGCACACCGTCTACATCTGAGATAAAACAAATTATATCAGAAATCGCTCCAACAAAAGAAAATCAACGTGCTATGATAACAACAACAAAAAAACTTTTATCGCCAAAAGGAGAACAAATTATACAAAAATTCATATCTAAAGTAACAGCGCCATAATAAAATTTTATATAATCTAATAAATAAAAAATGTCTGTTAAAAAGTATCTCGATTTAGCAGAAATTTATGACACCGACAACACTGTAACAGAATTTGAATGTATTGAGTATCTCGACGAAAATTCTAATGAGCCAAATAAAGCTGGTATCAGTACATTTAATACACGAGATGAGGATGTATTTCTACTGCCTCACAAAGCAATGTTAGAAGTTCGCGGTCAACTGTTAACTGTATTAGGAGCTGATATTCCAGATGGAGCGGAAATAACTCCAATAAATAACGGCTGGGGCTTATTTAAAAGTGCCAGATATCAGCTAGCTAATCAAACTGTCGAAGATATTTCGAGTCACCTACAAGTTGCAAGTACAATCTTATATATTATTTCGTTTTCCGACGATTACTCCAGATCGACTGCAACTAATATGATGTGGTTTAAAGATACTGGAGCTGGAGGTGTTGGATTTGGAGACTTTATTTCAAAAGGTGTTTTGATACACGGAGCTGATGCCGCTGCAGATGTTGTAATTGTAAGAACTTTTCTTATTGTTAATGCAGCCGCGCTAGGTATAGCCGCACCAGCTGCAGCCGCTGATTTAAATGCTACAAGAGTCTCACTTATTGCTGCTTGTAATAACCTTGGTATAACACCACCAGCTGCAGCTGCAGACGGTGTTGAAATGTTAAATTTGATTAATAACACAATTAGCGTAAGAAATGTACGTTACAATGAAGGTTTTACAAAAAGAAAAGCACTTGCAGCAGAATCACGTCAAATTAGAATGATGCTGCCATTAAGTACAATATTTGGCTTTTGTCGCGACTACAACAAAGTATTTCGTGGAGTTAAATATACACTTATTTTAGATCGAGCAGAACAAAATGATTGCATTTTTCATGCAGCTGGGGTAGTTGAATGTCCATTTGCTATCACTCGACTTGTTCTGTGGATGCCGCGAATAACTCCATCAATCACTAAAATGGCAGAATTAAATAATATGCTTGAAAACCGCACAAACAAAATTTATTTTCTGCAGCATAAAATATTTCAAACAGCAGTTCCAAATACAACTGACTACACATGGCGAGTTACAACAACATCAAGTGAACAGCTACCGAGGAAATTATTTGTTGTATTTCAGCGGCAAGCGCTACGTAATGATCAAGAACAAAATAATGCAATATTTGACAACGCTGATGTTAGACGAATATATGCTAGAATAAATTCAAAGCAATATCCAGAACGAGTGATAGAATGTAATTTTGCAGATGACGCTAATAAAAATATTACTAGCCCTTACATGTACCTGCTCGACGCAGTGCAAAAATATCAGGACGTTGGAGACGGATCTTAGATCTCAGTAGAGGAATTTCGTACACTTTATCCGACATTTTATTTTGATGTTAGTAAACATAGCGAGCGAGCTGTCGACTCGACAGCTGATTTTGAAATTACTTGGACACTTGGAGCAGTTCCAGTAGCACAGTTGTACGTGTACACGTTAGTGATCAGCGACAGATCTATAACAATTGATTCTGTTGGAGGTAAAATGTCAGTACAAGTTTAATCTATAACTTTAATATAAGATGACAATATATATTGTAAAAGAAATATATTTGACTGATGGTCAAGTTAAAAAAATTAGCAGCTGCTGTTGCAAAGCAGAGGCAGATTTCATTAAAAATCAACCCTAACGCCCAACAGGTGCTTTGGGTACTTTAACAAAATTAATGTTAACCAAAAAACAAGTAAATAAATATAACCGCGGCAAACCTTTTGTGCTAAATTTAAGTGCCACACAAATAACTGCGATGGCAAAACATGGCGGCTTCTTTGGTCCGGCTCTATCGGTAATGGCCAGAACGTTAATACCAAAACTTTTGCCGGTGTTAGGTACATTAGGATTAGCAGCAGCGTCTGGTGCAGTATCTGGCGCAACAAAAAAGCAGTCTCAGGCGATGGAATCGTCCGCGGTAATGGTATTGTTGGCAGCGGAATAAAAAAAATAGTCTAAAGATAAATTTAATGCCACGACGAAAAACAGCAAAAAGAAAGACAACGAAAAAAAAGACACCGCGATCTCGTCGAAGAACAAACAGAGGTGGATTTATAGGACCGTTGCTGGCGGGAGTAGCGGGAAGTCTACTGCCAAATCTGCTGGGAATAGGACGAGGACTAACATTGCCGGGCACAAGGCCCCGTAAGTAACTTTGATATACTTGATAAGCTAAAACAAGTAAAAAGTTTCCACGGAGTTTATTCCAAAGATGAACTCAACACCGAAGGTATCTCAGCTGGAGGTTCGTGTGTGATAAATATACAAAACTTTAATGACGGATCTGGCACACACTGGGTAGCAGTTTACAATAACAACTATTTTGATTCATTTGGAATTCCTCCCAGTGATGTAGTAAAAAAATATATCAATAAAAAAATATAAAATAATAAATTATTCGTCCAATTAACTTCAACCTGTTGGAACTTCAGCTTGTGGATACTATTGCGTGATGTTTATAAAACAAATGTCCAAATCCCCTGACAACGTCAGGAGATCGGATTCCAATTTTTTAAATTTTTTTTTAGTTTGACAAGCATCCTTCTCACGCTAATGATGAGATTGCAATTAATTTTATCTAAACTTACAAACATATAATGTCAACCTATTGTCTCAAATGTAAAACTAAAACAGAAAATATCAATGAAACAACAAAAAACAACAGGATGATGCTAAAAAGTGTTTGCGCAATCTGCGGAAAAAGAAAAAGTATGTTTTTAAAGAAATTGTACGGAACTGGATGTCCCGACGTTATTTTAGTAGATGACTGAAAGTTATTATTGTAAATCTGAAAATATATAATGAGATGCAAGTGTGATTGTGACAGAGATTTATGTCTTGAGCAAAATAAAATTGCTACATATTGTCAACAATGTAACAATAGAGAAATAATTGGAACAGGTATAGATATACATAAATTGATTGTCAAATTGCCAAAACCAAAAGGCGGTTGGACATTGCCAGACCATAAATATACTGGACCTTATAATCCGCTGGATAAACAACTTGATGAAAACGATAATCCGCTGCCAGGACAAGAGCCTTACAATCAAGTTGATAGCATAGCAATGCGCCACGACATTTGTTATCGTGATATAGAACGTCCTGATACCATTCGCGTAGAGAACTCAAAATCAGACTGTGATAAAGTAATGTTAGACGAACTTCGTGATATGAAACCTTGAAATATGCGAGAACGTTTTGATAGAAAGTTGGTGCAGGGTTTTATTGGAGCAAAATATAAACTTGGTCTTGGAAAGGAATTATAAAGTTGTCGCAAATGCCGTTGATGATATCTTGGCGATAGATTTAGTTGATGTGTCAAATCTAGCTAAATTTAACGATAATAAGAAATACTTGTTTAACGTTGTGGATGTTTTTAGTAAATATGCTTTTAGTGTACCAGTTTCAGATAAGACAGGAACGTCAATAGCTGATGCATTAAAACAAATAATGACAAGTACAGAAAGAAAACCAAATAGAATCTGGACTGATCACGGAGCAGAATTTTTCAATAAAAAGTTCGAACAGTTTTTGCTCCAAAATAACATCAAAAAATATGTCACTGGAAATGAGGGTCAAAGCGTTGTCGTCGACCGATTTAATCGCACGCTAAACGAAAAAATCCACAAATATTTGACAGCTAAAAATACAGATAAATATATTGACAATTTACAGAAGATTGTTGACGAATATAATAACACGAAACACAGATCAATAAAAATGTCGCCAAACGACGCAATTAAAACTCCAATATTAGCAAATGAAAATATGTATCGCAGACATAAATTTAAAGTTGGTGATAAAGCTAGAATTTCTCTGACGAAAAAAACATTTGAGAAAGGATTTACTCCAAACTGGAGCGAAGAAGTATTTGTTGTTGATAAAGTACTTTTAACAATACCAGTGACTTATGCACTAAAAGATTTATTAGGTGAACCTATAGCTGGTAGTTTTTATGAACAAGAACTTTAAAAATTTCCCAAGACGTATTTATTATTGAAAAAGTTATTAGAAAGCGCGGCGATAAAAGTTTAGTTAAGTGGAGAGGATATAGTGATAAATTTAATAGCTGGGTGCCAGCTCGGTCGATATAATAATGTTATTATAAATTTGTTCGTATTTCATAAGTACAAATTTACTTTTGATAGTTTTACATAACGAAATTAAATGTAATTTTCTTGTATTATCAACTGGCATTAAATTAAATATTTTAACAAAAATAAAATCATATTTTATATTTCTTTGATGGCCAGTTATTTTTATGTTTAAAAAAGGTTTGATAAGCTGCCAAAATATTTGTTGTTCGGTAAAGATAAAATTAAATTTTATTATTTTTTTAGCGATATGATAGTTAACATTATATCGTCCAGTTGCCGGTCTACTGTAATTTTTTTTTACTAACGACAAAGTCGTCGACGTCAACAACCTCATCATCATCGTCATTGTTGTACAAAATATCATCTTCGCTATAACCAGCAAATTTGTCTATTGTATCATTGGCGACTTTGTCGCTGGGGATTGTATTATTAGCGACTTTGTCACCTGTATATATATCAGCAAGTCGTTTCATTAAATTCATTTTTATCTAATTTATAATACTAATGGCCAGCGAAACAAAATCTGCTGATGTAAAATATCATCAGAAAGTTAATATATTAAATTACAGAGAATTAGCTGAGGCAGTCAGAAAATGTCTGTCGGGATATAGTGCTTATTCTGTTAATGTTATCATAATGCATGGCGAAAATGATAGAATACTTCTAACAGCAGCAGAAAAAAAATAAACTTAATGATAGTGCATTTATAACATTAAAATTTGATCGCGATGATGTTTTGATGTCTGCCCATAGCTGCTTAACTAAATCAGAATTAAGAAACATAATTAATCAATGTATTTGAAACTAAATCTGTCAAATGTTGATAGTGAAGTTGCTGATTTTCTTGCCCCATCTGCAACATCTTTTATTCTAGCTGGTTTAATCTTATGATATTTTGAAGCAGCTGATATTGAATTAAATTTTATTTCTTCATCAGTTTCAAGATTTACTGAAACAATTGATCTTTAAGGATTTTTAAAATTACTACCACCACCTGCCCCACGTTTAGTATTTTCTTGAGATGTGGCTAGATCTAAGTTTTCAATCCTATTATCTGTTTTAATTTTGTTAATGTGATCGATAACTAAATTATTTGGAATTGTGTTATTAAAAATTTCATAAACAAACCTATGTGATTTATAATTAATAAAATCTGTTTTAGTTCCTCTAACTTTTATAAGTAAATATCCATCTCTATCTAAATTTCCTAACACTTTTTAAGTTTTTCTTATGTCGAATAATTCCGCGATCATTTGCCTCATATAAATCAAACACAGGATGCGGTTGAAACTCATTTTGTAAAGCTAAATTTTCAATATTATCATCGCTAATCGAGCCATTCACTCGATAGACACGCTGTCCTTCTGGAATATCATCACAAAACAAACTATAAACAAAACCTTTTCTAAATATTTCGGTCATATCTGTATTATCTCCTTTTACACTTACTATAATTCCAGCTGGGGTTGGTTTTCCTACAGGTTTTTGATATTTTATACAAATAACTGAACCTAATGCATTTGCAGCATACAAGTTGTACTTTGGGTGAACATGAAAAGTTTCTTGCTCTTCCGCTGTCAATCGCTTATATCTCAGAATTTCTGACATTATACTATAGGGATTTTATATCTCTAATTGATTTTTACGTAATTTTCAATTAAATATAAAAATACTATATATAATGTTAAAATTGCGTGATATTGCTAAAAAGAGCATGATCAAAGCAGAAAAAATTGCTATAGCATTTTCCGGATACGAAAACAGTTACAAATTTGATAATCAAAATGTTTTAGCAAATTTTAACTCTTACAAATTTATATCATCTTTTACAACCTGTTGTCTCTAAAGAACAAACTAATAGTACAGTATCATATGATTTTATCAAAGTTACATGCAATCAAAAAAGATATATTTGATATAATTTTTGAAAATACAAGTTTCGACAGCGAAATTTCAGAACCATATCTAACAGCTACATCACGAAAAATATTAACTGGAACAAATATTGCCACAGTCGCCAATGAAATGCACCAAGAAATAAATAAAAAATTGGAGGAATTTACTTCATCAGGATCAGGCTGTAAATTTGAGATGATAAAGGAAGTTTTAATTCACACAGCAAGATATAACGTACTTCGCGACAGCGGCGCTTACGTTGATCTCTCTCAAAAAATTAAAAACAAAAAATGCTGTATAAATGTCAAAAACAACGACGATCAATGTTTTCGTTCGGCAATTTTGTCTGCGAAACATCCTCAGAGTGACCACAGCGATAGAATTGAAACGTATTTGCCATACAAAAACGAACTAGATTTTAACGGAATAACTTTTCCAGTGTCAGAAAATCAGATACTAACATTTGAAAAACAAAACAATATTTCAGTAAATGTTTTCGGACTAGATGAGCGAGAAAATGTTTATCCAAGGTATATTTCAGAGACTGCTACATAAAAGACAATAAATTTATTACGTTTGGACAAAACAAACTTTAACGGCTTAGTTGGCAAACAATATAATAAAAATAAAAATAAGAAATATTTCTGTTACAGATGTTTGCAGGGTTTTTCTAGCGATGGAAAACTGCAAGAGCATCTCAAATACTGTATCAATGTTCAAAGAATAACAATGCCTGGCGAAAAAGAAAAAGTCTTAAAATTTAAAAATTATGATCATAAGCTAAATATACCTTTCGTTATTTATGCTGATTTTGAGTGCCTACTCGTTCCAGTGGCTGGCGCTGAAAATAATCCTAATAAATCAAGCACAAAAAAAAAAAAAATACAGCAACATGTTCCTTGCGGAGTAGCATATAAAGTAGTTTGCTGCGTCGACGATAAGTTTTCATGTCCGGTTAAGTTATGTAGATGTAAAGATAGTGAATCTGAAAGTCCAGCAATTTGGCTGCTAAAAAATCTTATAGATGATGTTAATAAAATTTCTAAGAAATTATCCAAAACAGCTCCAATGAAAATAGCATCTAAGCAACAACTTGAATTTAACGAAGCAGTTGATTGTCATATCTGCGAGAAGTTGTTGCCTGAACAAAGTTCAGGTGATAAAGTTCGTGATCATTGCCATTTAACTGGGCAAAACAGAGGGGCAGCTCATAATAATTGTAATTTAAAATTTCATGCACCAAAGTTTATACCTGTCGTTTTACATAACTTTCGCGGCTATGATAGTCATATGATTGTAGAAGCTTTTGGTGATGATGAGGTTAAATCTAAACTAAAACTAAATAATAAGATAAAATGTATACCAAATAATTTTGAAAAATATATGTCAGTTACTCTCGGAAAATTACGTTTCATCGACAGCTTACAATTTATGGCAGCACCATCGGATGAGCTCGTAAAAGGTTGTAGCACTTTTAATAATCTGCGAAGTTGCTTTGGTGAAAATTATGTCGATCTGACAAAAAAGGTATCTTTCCATATGAGTATCTCGACGACTGGAGCAGATTTGATGAAACTTCTCTGCCCGGCAAAGACAAATTTTACTCGCAGCTTAAAGGCGAAGGAGTGTCAGATGAGTACAAATATGCACAAGATATTTGGAATAAATTTAGTTGTAAAACATTTGGTGATTATCATGATTTATATATGAAAACAGATGTATTACTACTAGCAGATGTTTTTGAAAGTTTTCGTCAAGTTAGTCATAAAAATTATGGACTAGATCCCTGCTGGTGTTATTCTGCTCCCGGGCTGTCGTGGGACGCTCTACTAAAAACAAGCAAGATAGAATTAGATCTCTTGACAGATGTTGATATGTTTAATTTTATTTGAAAAGGTATCAGAGGCGAAATTAGCGTTATGACAAAAAAATATGCAGTAGCTAATAATAAATATCTAAAAAATTATGATAAAAATCTCCCATCCAATCATATTATTTATCTAATTTGCGTTAATTTGTATGGTTGGGCAATGTCAGAGCCAATGCCTTGCGGTGGATTTCATTGGATAACTCCAGATCAATTTCTTAAAGAAACTGAAAAAGATTTACCTAGAAAAATTAATAATAATTTTTCCGATATCTCATACTTTTGTTGAAGTTGATCTAGATTACCCTGGTTCGTTACATGATCTACATAATGACTACCCATTTTGTGCAGAGTCTATGATAATCGATTACAGTTTACTATCACCTGAGCAACGAGCCATGACAACAGCAAAAAATTCCATTGTTAATAAGCTAGTTCCAAATTTACTAAATAAAAGAAATTACGTGATACATTACAAAAATTTAAAACAAGCAGTAGATGCTGGACTAATTCTGAGAAAAGTCCATCATTTGCTAAAATTTAATCAGTCGAGGTGGATGGCAGATTATATTGACTTAAAGACCAAACGTCGTGCTATTGGTAAGACCGACTTTGAGAAAAAATTTTTTAAGTTAATGAATAACTCAGTTTTTGGAAAGACAATGGAGAATATCAGAAAGCGAGTCAAAATTGAAATTGTGAACGACATAAATCGTAGAAATAAATTAGTTAACGATGATGATTTTGTCAGTATGAAAATATTTAAAGAAAATCTTGTTGCAATACAACGACGAAAGACAAATTTAAAGTTAAATAAACCAATATATGTTGGTGCAGCTGTACTTGATATATCAAAGTGGCTGATGTACGATTTTCACTATAATTTTACCAAAAAGCAGTGGCCAGATTCAGAGTTGCTATTTACTGATACAGATTCGCTAGTTTATAATATAAAATGTGAAGATGTCTATCAAGATATTTATAACCACCGTGACCTATTTGATTTATCAGATTATCCGACAAGTAGTGGATTTCATGATGATGCGAATAAAAAAGTTATTGGCAAAATGAAAGATGAATTTATGTTTGAGCCGGTGACAGACTTTGTTGGACTTTGAAGTAAAATGTATGCCGTAATTCTCGACGACAATAAACTGACAAAGAAAGCGAAAGGTATTCCTCGTGGGTACGTAGAAAAATATATGAAATTTAACGATTTTAAATCAGCGTTAAACAATGATGTTAGCTTTATAAAAACTAATATTATCAAATCCAATCTTCACAAACTTGAAACTGATACGATTATTAAGCGTGGACTGAGCAATTTTGATGATAAAAGATATTGCAAAGACGGAATTAATACTCTCGCACTTGGGCATTACACCAGTATCTTTAATTAATTTTGGCAAAACTTTAAAATTTAACGTTATTCGATGGAGTTAATAGCAACTTATATAATGCTTTGAAAGGGAGATAATACTGTTCCAGCTAGTTTAAATCGTATTTGGATTATCGGACATAGTTAACATAAAAATCTGATGTAACAGTTTTGCTTTCTATCGTTCAAAATCAACTGATAGACCTTAGAATTACTGTATACATATGTCTAATTTCGACTTAGGCAGATTAGATAGCCAGCGAAATTTCCAAGTATGAAACAGATGTTCTGTATTGATTTCGCTTGGATGCACAGAATCTTCACATTATGTATATGGCCTGGTAAAAACCCACTATCGATTTTTCAGACCGCAGAGTCTCTGCCTATAATATACACAGCCGCTGTGTTAAAGCTTCGTTTTTCTGTACAAATAGACAGTAATATATTTTAAATATGTAAGATTTCAGATTCCACGATTTATTTATAATAACGTTTTTCAGAATCAGAAAAATGTAATGCTATTCAAAATCAGGTAACTGGTAAGTATATAATAAATTTTTGAACATGTATATATAAGATAGGTCTGTGGTCTAGTGCTAAAGCGTTAGATTCTCGTACTCAAGGTCTGTGGTTCGATTCCCATGATTGAAAAAATACGCTCTCCCACCATGTAACCACATGGTGGGTGTACTTTTGCACTCTCCTCGTGGTTATCATGGGGAGAGTGTACAAAATCTGTTGAACGTAGGTAAATCCCCAGTTTATGTATGTGCCGTCCCTTAGGTGTTGTGTCGTCTTATATGTTTGTGCCGTCCTATATGTTTGTATCGTCCAAAAATAAACAGCAGGGTGATGTGAGCTCGTGACCTTGTGACCTCACTGAAGGGTACCCACATAGGGACATTCAGAAAGAATGTCCGCCGGACAAAAAAGTCTCAATAAGGTGCCTGTGGACCACAAGATAGGTCTTAACCAATGAAGAGTGCCCGTGGACCATAAAATAGGTCTTTACATTGAAATAGACAGCCCTCTGAGTTTCTAAAGTTTCGTTTCGTATATTTAGGAATTCACCGGGGGGTATGTCTATGAAAGGGACTCTTAGGACCTTATTGGCAAAGGCTTTACCGGCAGAAGGGACCCCAGTGGAATGGTAGACCGAACGTCATTGCTGCTGTTTATTTTTGTCTAAATATATTAGTAATCGATATCTAAACTCTTCGATCTTACATTATATCTATAGTAAATTATATGCCTAATTAAAAAAATTTCCGTTTTATATATCATCGTCAAATAAGGCGTCAACTATATTATCAATAAATGTCACTGGATCATCTGCCCATCCTCTTATTCGTTCGTCATTTTCAGTTGCGAACAACCATACCGATCCATATTTTAGTGATATACGGTAACCAACCTTTTTAATACAGTCGCTTATTATTTTAGGTTTTATACCAGTATAGCTTGAGGCTGCCCTAATCGAATTAAATCTCTTACAAAATTTGTTTGTCAGATCAAATCCGACATGCCGTACTGATGATGGATAATATCCCATTTTATATTAATATTCTATTGTTTAAATAGTAATAAAGTTAAGGTTCGGAAACCTCTTTCCACCTCTCCATAATTTGGAGGAGGGGGTGGTGGTTTCTGGTCTAGAATCCTCTTTTGGTTCAGGATCATCATCTTCACTTACTACTATATGGATACTTAATAAATTCATGTTATTTTAACTTGTCCATTTTTTAATTCACTTATTTTAACTTGTCCGCTTTTGATTTAACTTATTTAACTTGTCCATATCTTAATTAACTATTTTAACTTTTCCATTTTTTAATTAACTCATTTTAACTTGTCCATTTTTTAATTCACTTTTTGTAACTTGACCGTTTTTTTAGTTCACTTATTTTAACTTGTCAATTTTTTAATTCACTTATTTTGTTTTGTCTATGTTTTAAATTCACTTATTCTAACTTGTCCATTTTTTATTTTCTTACCTTTTGAGTTTATTATTAATAAAAACAGATGTTAAATATCTTAACAAAAATAAAGGACAGCATAAGCATAAGTTGCATAGGGTGCCATGTCATTTTCTTAAAGAATAAAACTGTCTGGACAAAGCTCTCCTTTGCATGGATACTTCTACGTAGACCCGGGTCAAGCTGCCTGCTCATAAGTCCGATCTTGGCTGTAAAGGTTTTGATGTTTCCCGTGCGGATAGAAATGCCTAAGCACAGGTAGAGCGTGTGAAATGAATTACCGGCTGGATAATAGTTGTTGTTTCCACTGGATCAGCTGTGGTAACGTGTCTACTTACTAAAACTGTTATTGGTGCTAATGTGTGGATGTGCCGTTAAACATCAGTCAATCATTTAATTAGTAATTCAGTAAATCAAGGGATCAATATTTTCCTTGGTCAAAAAAAAAAATAAAAAAAAAATAAAAAAAATAAAAATAAAAAAAAAATCTTTAGTAAGAAGGCTCTGTGTTCCCAGTTGGAAGGATTTCATGATTTCACAGACATCAGTGCTATAAACCCAGGGCATGAGTAATTTGTTAGATTTTAGTGACTGTTTGTTGATCACACGGAGTCGGTGTTGGAAAGATATTATTTCAACCCAAGGAATTAGCCAATTTCAAGGTTCAGAGGTCGTAATGTACAGCACTGACGAGACGTCATGTCAGCATGGATTAATTGGGTACAATGGACCCTCCCCTAATTTCTTAACATAGTTATCTTGATGTTTTTAGGTATAAGTGTTTAGTAATTTAAGATGGAATAAAAAAAAATTCTTTGTATTAAGTGTTTGTGTCGTGTTTGGTTTCACATGTTATGAAATAATAGTATTCAAATAGAAAATGCTTACTAATAAGTCATAAAAATGTGAAGCAACAGGAAATAAAACTATACAGTTGTAAAATTAGACTGTGTGGTCATTAGGTGATGAGAGAAAAGTAATGTAGTATTTGCAAGTTTAAGAACCTTTCATTTGACGACGACAGTAGTCTTGAGGTTGTTTGGAAATAGGGGAAAATGGAGTATAAAGCCAAGCTCATGCGGGTGTTTGAATATTCGACCCTTCTTCCCTGTAACAACATCATTATTATCCGCACCCTACCCCCTCCCCCCCATTTCTATGGAGGTGGTATATAATGATTGTCCGTTCCCGTCACATTCCACCACGTTCGTAGCGTTTTTGATCAATAACTTATGAAAAGACTTCGTGGATTAAACTATGACATGCAGCTTAATTATGAGAAGACCTAGGTCAGTATGTATTTTTTACTACTGTCTCTGTTTGACTTTGAACTGCCCTTCATTTCATTTATAAGGACTGGGGAATCCGTGTTGCATGGGTACATTTCGGGGTTGGAGGGGGTTGGGGTTGGGGAGTTTTGTTTGACTTACCTCTGAGTTTATGGCATGGTCCCTGCGTCTGGCGTGCAAAGTATAACGTGCTTAGTTCGTCGTACGACAACAGTTATAAACTTCCTCTTAAAAATTCCTTGACTAGTTTAAACTCAACTTGATTTAGAGCATCATGACATGAAGGCCTTTGAAATATGTACAAATGACGCCGACGTGACATCAAACATGGTCGCCGTTGCTAAAAAGACAAAGATAAACCTTTGAGTCCTACTCAAAAGCAGTGAAATAGAATTCGACCAAATATGACTGCAGGCATCGTCTCACTAAAGGTTTTTCAAAAATGAACAATTATGCAGCTGCACCATCGAGTATGGCTGGCGTTTATATATATATATATATATATATATATATATATATATATATATATATATATATATATA
>JAECUM010052239.1:0-27048 GCA_016617855.1 Megalonaias nervosa | reverse complement strand
CCCAGATTATGATCATGATGGAAAATGCACTTGGAGGTGGATTTAAAAGTGTGCAACTACGAACCCCCGATCCCCCTTTGTGTGGTAACTTAACTGAGTACCGAAATGAATTACAGGTTGGAATGACGTTCAGAACATCTAATATATCGTTTGAACGCATCCGATTTCCATCGCCCTAACTGGCGAATCTGACTATCAGACAAGCCCTGTGCCGCAGCAGTTATTGCTGCTCCGATTGTAAAGCTATGACTCTTGAAGCATTTTGGATCAAAGTTGCAGAACTGCAGAGCAAGCTGTGCATTGAAATCTGCACGAGTTATAAGTGTGTTTGAAAGACACATAAATATTGGGCCTGGACCAGTATCTCGCATTTGGATGTATCGCTGGAGATTTGAGACAGGACAAACTGCAGCATTATTATTTTGTTTTTTAATTTTTAACGTAAACTTCTGGCCCTTACTGTGCTTGAAAGTGTTGAATGTTAGAGAGATGGAATGGTGGTCAAGAGCCAACTGATCATTGTGCAACAGAGTAGGGTTATGGAGGGTAAGGGAATGCACTATGATCTCCCCGATTCTCCGGAAGGCATGTAATGCCAAGGAAAATATAGCTCGAAATATGAGCTGTTTCTACCAAGAAGTTATTGTACGAGTTGTAGCATGGATAAGTTTTTCAAAAATACACTTGTCAATTGGCAATCTAGCATCACAAGAAACTTTATTCCTGTGGCATGCTTGCAGCAGTTTCTGTATTCGTAAAGAATTTGTAGGGTCTGCATAATTATTGATTTTGTGTACAAAACCAATGGCAGATACATATGAGGATATTGTTGCTGAGGCATAGTACCTATTAACCAGATGAGAAATTGAAAGTGCCAAATTAGCCTGAGAAACTGGCATTGAGGTTTCCAAAGTATATTCTGCAATGAAAGCTCAATATAGGTTCCAGCTTTGTCTGTATGCTTCTTTCGACGTTTGTGTCAAGGTACTATCCAGAAGAGTATCCAGTGTGTTTGTTAGTGAGTTAAATTGGGAAGTGCCGGTATTGACACTGGTTCTTTGTCCACATGTGGAGCCAAGGTCCGGAATCTGTGCACCAGAAATCGAGAAAGAGCATCAGCCAGAACATTTTCCTTTCCCGGTATGTGACAGGTTTGAAATAGTATGTTGTATCTGAGGCATGCAAGGACCAGGTCTCTAGGAAGGAACATAATGGCTGGGTTCTTTAGGGATTGCTTATTCACAATATCAATCAATGCCTTGTTGTCAGTGTGAAAATAAATGCAATTGTTCGTAAGTTGGTAGGTCGAAATCTTAATGGCTAGAACAATTGGATATAGCTCAAGAAAAGTGATATCTTGCTCTTTCCATTCTTTATTGCATGTTTCTAGAACCATTTGCTACCCAGTACACCGCCATAGTCAATTTTGCTGGATGCATCTGTGTGCAAATAAATGTCATGCGAGTGCAGTCAGCGATCAGGGAGGAATAACGATTTACTATTGAATTCTCTCAGGAAAGTGCACCACAGATGCATATCATCCCGACCTTCCTCGTAAGGTTGGTAAGTGATATGGTTTCGACACACCCACTGTCAGATCAATCAACCTTCTCAAGAAAGCTCTGCCAGGCAGAGCAACTGCACATGCAAAATTGAGTGTACCAATTATGGATTGGAGATTGTGGAGCGTCAGTTTTAGATTTTTGTAGGCAGTGTGTGTTATCAGACTGTAGGAGTTCTGGAGTTTATCTATGGGAAGTCTTACTTCCATCTTGACTGTATCCAGTTCATAGCCCAGAAAGGTCATTGTTGTACTGGGAAGAAACGTTTTTTTTCCACAGACATGGGATTGCCAATATCTGCAGAAAGAATTAAGAATTTGGTGTAATTTGTCCTTACAGGTGTTATAGTCTGATTCCAACAGCAGAAAGTCATCAAAAACATGTACCATGTGGCCAATGCCCAATTTGTGTGTTGCAACCCACTGTAATGCAGTGCGTAAATATTCAAAGATTTGACAACTGGAGCTACAGCCCATAAGAAGGCACTTGTCACAATAATACATGTCATTCCAAGTGAAGCCAAACATATGATGTTGAGTCGGGCAGAGTGGAACAATTCTAAAGGCACTAGCTATGTCTGTTTTTGCCATGAGATAATCTCTACCAAGGAAGTTGTTTGATGACTGTAAGAGAGTGTTCCACAGTTTTATATTGAACAACATTTGTTTTCCGGGGATATACCATCATTTATAGAAGACCCTTGAGGATGTGATAAATGGTGAATCATGCGAAAAGTATCACATGTTTTGTTTGGAACCAAGCCAAGGGGTGATATTTGAAATGGTGAGAATGGGTTGATCTTGAATGGCCCCGTAAACCTGCCAACATCAAGTTCTTTGTCTATTTTGTCTTGAAGAATCTCTGGATTTTGTATGACTGATTTTAGATTATGAGTTTGAATAGGTGACAGAGAACCCTCATGCCCCACATTAAATCCCAATGTAAATCCATGTATCAAGAAATGTATGTTGTCAGTGTTGTACCCTTGAAACCAATGTTGTAACCTGTCAGCTTTAACAGGAGTCGGAAGCATACTGCTTTCGCAGGATCCCTTTCCCTTGCTGGCAGTGTTGTAGAGAGTTTGCTGTTGGTCCTTGGCACTCAGTAGGTTTGTATCCACCACGAAAGGGCAGCACGCTTTGAGGTCTCGCCTGTTTTGGGGCATATTTTGGCAACAATTTGAGCGGATGTTGAATGAGCAGTTTGCATTTGGTGAAGCGATGAGCTTCCAAGCAATTGAAAAGATTATGCTAGTATTTACACAGAACAATGCAGCCCCCTGTGGTGGTTAAAGCAGACCCCTTTTGGAGGGTTCAATTTTGAGACTGAGGATGGTAATGTAGCATTGCTGGTGACCGTTCTGTCACCCATGCTGTCAAGAACAGATCGCAAGTAAAGTTCAAGGTGGGTGGAACCCCACTTTGTCTCTCCCCCCTCTATCATGCGTCGAAACTGCTTATTATAGTATATCCAATGAGCCCTGCGCTCTGCCAACTTCATGACGACTTCCATGTGGTGAGATAGCACAGTGCTCAACATGGGGGATTTCATGCATATTATTGAGGCAAATCTGTTCCATGCTGTCAACCAATGAGTGATGGAGAGCGGAGACTTCTTGGCCATCTGTAGTAGGCTGAATTCAGATGCGTTTGATGTGATATCGAACTGTAATCTGTATGTATTGTTCGTGGACGTGGAAAGGAGTGTTTGAAAATCTGTGTATGTCCCGACCCAAATCTGCTGCTTTATTTTGTCAGGCACAGAGGCAGTTATGTTAATAGATGTGCTTACAAAGATGGATTGACTGTGTGTGTCCAAAGTAGTAATAGGTGTGAATAAATTACTCAGAGTACCTATACCTGTATGATATTCCTGTTAAGTCTGAGGCAGCCTGTGGAATTCTTCCCCCGACTGCCTCTTGAACATTGCTTTCTGTGTGGTCGCTGGAGGAGGCAGATGGCCCTTGCTCCGTTTCCCGCGAGCAAATGGCAGGTTGTTGCAGATGAGTGGTCACCTGCAGCATCTCCAAGATGTGGTCCAACTTTCTGTTCCTTTGTGCAGTGATGACTATTGTTATGTGCTGTACCACCTGTTGTATTATCCGGTCAATGGTAGCTTGGTCGACTGTATCTGCTGCATGTGTTGCTCCAGATTCATGCTACTGTTAATGGTGGTGAACTGGCTGAATCCGTGAACCAGTGGATTGAACCCTCTTGACAGCCTGCTTAACCGCTGCTGATGCTTTGCGCTTGGGTGTCATGATCTGGTAAAGGTAGACAAAAATACTGTATTGAAGGTAATAGTACGAAACATGCAAAATGGGCTACCCTGTATGCATACGATGCACAAGTCATGTTTTTATTTAATGGAGTGCGCATCAACAAATTGTGATTGGCAAACTGATGTATGTATGGTTACCAGATATAAATTAATTGCTTTATTTGTTTTTATTTTTAATTTTTAATTTTTAATTTTCTGGTTTAATACATAGCATTCTTACATGGTAAGCTGTAACGGGTGTGACCAATTGTTCCTTAGCAAAATGACATATGTATAGAAGGTGGCGGTCCGGTATGCAACCCGACCTGTTAGCAGTTCAAGAGGCTTATACAAAAGTGCAAAAGAAAAAGTGGACAGGTACGGGACCTGTCCTGCTATCTCCCAAATGGGCAGATAACAAAAGAAATTTGAACATGTTCCGGGAAGCCACTCATATAATACCACTGGTGAAGAATAAATAAGAACATGGGTAGCTTGTTATATATTTATTAATGTTCGTGGGGAACACCAAATTATTGCAAGGACCCCCTATTATGTAGACCAGAGTTGCTTGCCAGGAACAAATCCAAAATGATCAGGTACTTGACCTGATCCAGTGCCTCCACATTGACAGACACTAAGGATGTTTACCAAGAACAAAGGAACAGGTACAGCACCTGGTGTGATATCTCCCTTTGTGGGCAGATACAACTGAAATCCAAAAGAGGAATTAGTACAAGAGCTAGCCTAGTCTAGCTATCATTCAATGTTTATGCGTTATTTTACAACATGCAGTGAGAAGAGCTCCCCGAAGTGACTTATAAAGGTGCCACTGTCCTTTAGGGGACAAACGCATGCCATCTGAACGAAATTTCTCCCTGACCTGAGGCCTATCAAAGGCAAATTTGCTATTATGGTCCCAAAATGTTAAATAAGGATAAGCAGACACTTCAGATCGCGCAATATCATTGACCTCCTTTGCTAAGTGACAATACATATCCTTGCTGTTTGTATCGGCTGCTTCCTTTTTATGGTTATGTATTCCCGCGACCCCAACTTGTTGTAACGTTGCCGGGAATCTAGGCATGAGCAGACAAAGAATGACATGTTTAACACCATATTTCTTATGTAAAAGCGTAGCAAATGCGACCATCTTATGTGCAATTACCTCTGGCGATGTATCGGCGTTTACATCGTTGTCCCCGATAACTAGAACTACTATATCGGGGCTTCTTAAGTGCAGTTCGTTCGTTCATGTCATGGCGCAAAAGCTTGCCGACTGTGCGCACTCCAACCCCCTTAATGATTACATTACAAACTTCCGTTATATTGATAGAGGGAACGAGTCTAAGATCCGTCTCGAACCTCAAATACCAATCTACCATTTGTCACTGTCTTTCCAGAATTAGACGATGGCTCTATACAAAAAGCAAACTCTACTCACCTTCTCCTTTCCAGAGTGGAAGGAAGATAATGATCCTTAAAATTATGAGGAATAATAATGCAAAGAAACAGGAACAAAATAAAGGGATCGCATGGAAGAAAGATGGAAAAATGTAAAAATTAGGCGATCTAGAATACAACCTGTTTTTCCAAGAAGCAAGAATTCTTTTGCAAGTGACGCTAAACTGATGACTCTTATATTCGTACGCCCTAAAACTATATTCCATTGGGTTTGTCGGCCCTATAAGGTATATATTGCTTTGTCTACAGTGCCCAACAAGACCTATTCACCCCTCATCACAAATATCCTTGCTCTAGAGCAAAGTTTTTTTTGTAGAATTGAATTTATAGGTTTCTGTTAATGTTGGTTATTATAAGGACGATTGAACAAAGTTAATATTTTGAATAAGCCTCTATTACTTGTATATTCTAGATCAAGGGATAGAATGACACCATTGTGATGGTATCAGCAATCCCTCTACTGCCAGGACGCCTACTTCTTATGTTCATTTGAGATGAGATTACACTGCAGAACAACTAAAACGAACTAAAAACGTTAGTATGGTTTGCGCATTTGTTATGAATATCTATATTGTGAGTTTAGCCTTTTGTCCATGATTGAGGACTGCAAGGGTTATTTGTAAATAACATATGTCATAGCTAATTTTGTCCATGATTGTACAGATTGTAATTTAAGAGAATGTAAACATGTTGACATGGCCTTTAACCTTAAACAGTTCTAGAGAAAGTGTAATTGCCTGTTTGTATGTTATAGATAAGCTGTTTATTGATGTATGATGCAAGGTCTAGTATTTTAACAGAAATTTAGAATGTTCTTGAAGAACATAACGTAAAATCATAACCTGTTCTATGTAGATATCTACCCACCATGAGGAATGTACCATTCGCTCAAATTAGCAATATGGCAAATATTTCCCGTAAGGTTTAGGGAGGCCATGTGCAAAGGGTAAATTGTTATTAGTTATTAGTGATTGCTAAATTTTGCGTTCGAATCAACCACCTGCAAAGAGATATTAGCTTTTCAGTTTGCCTTCTCCAAAGAGTCATCTCCCATTTCACTGTTTTTAAACTGTACTGGTACTGTAGATCGTTTGGCTGGTTGTTTTGGGTTTGACGCCATTTCTCACCGTAAGATAGGCGATGTATGGCGGCCAGTATACCAGGCCGAGCAGGAAACTGTGAAAACCCAGGAAAGAACCACTGACGCACGCGAGGCTTCTGATAGCTTTCTCACATATCGACATTGGTCGAGCCTGAGATTCGATCCTATGTGGACATATGTTCGATGCTGTATAGAAGCTATTTCAAGATTCGAATCATCTGTCAAATTCGCTTATTATTTGATATTAATTTAATTTGTTCCAGTATCTTTCTAAATTATTATGATAAAAGGAAAACTTGTTTTTTCTTTCCTTGGAATGTTTATTTATGCTGACCTCGAGATTCGATAGATTACAGTCACCAATATTCAAGTATTGCTATTTTGTGAGATGAAAATACTGGATGGACAGTCCGTGAGGGGTGATTTCCAATGGCCATAATAGGTAGCATACGTGAAAAGGCTGCGATCGGCTTGAATAAAACATTGGTTATTATTATCGCAAACAGAATGAAGTATACAGTGTTTTACTATAGTGTTACAATGAATTATTTTTTTAGTGACATATTTATTCAACAAGGATTTTAATATTTAAAAAGTCTGAGAATTTAAAATTGTATAATAATTTTAGAGATTCATATTAATTGGAGATAGGGATATTTTTAAACAATTATGCAATTTTCCTTCTCTTTTCTCATATCAACATGCCCATCATGGCTAAAGACCGATGGGATAGTTTAGAAGTGAAACGTGGCCAATTTGGCTTAATGACGTGCGGTGTAATGACATTGAGATCGCATTACGTAAGTGTTTACAACAATCTTGGGAACAGAGCAATGGCGTTGATAGATAAGATGTCACTGTTATCTATTGTGGTGCCTAGTACAACCGATTGTTCTGAATTTGCGACTAAAACCACTGTCCACACTTCAGCATGAAGCTCATTCCAGCTGAAGTACCTCGTACGATCGATTTTTAAAAATTTTCTCCGATAGTCCCGTTTTCATCTTTAGCGCCAATTGTGGGGATATTGGGTTGACCTTCATGGGCACGTCTATCCGCCTGTTCTTTAGCTCATCGTCTCCTAAACTGCTTAAGGGATATGCTCGAACCTTGATACATATGATGTGTATTCTCGAAGCTTGACAATATGCTTTGCAAATTGAACCATCTATATGAGTGATAGTCTCCTTTATTCCCGGCCCTAGGGTACTTACATGTGATTCTAAGATGCCGTGTACATACTCTCAAGAACATTAATTTTGAATATTTCTTGAGCACAGTGTATACATACAATCATTAACAACAATTAAAGGTTATACATTTAACGGTTTCTATATCATGAACTTTGTCACCATACCCACAATCTAGGGAAGGGCGAGTAATATATAGAATAACATCGCCGTGATTTGCCATCGAAGTGTTTTTAATATTTCTTTCTTCGATTTTATGCATCGAAGCTATCTTAAACTCATTTAGATCTAGGCACACTATTTAATCTATTTATCATATTGCATGTGACTATTTGACTCTTTGTGGGAACCTATGCAAATATTTAATTGTAAAAAAAACAAGCAATGTCGGTTTATATAAAATCATAATATCCACATTTTTGAAGATATTTGAAATAGTATTTTGAATGATCAGTTTTTTTCTTCTATATTTTGACATCTTTTAGGTATATTTTCGTTTGATTTGAACACCAAAAATACTACGTGTTAGATATCAAGAAATTACATTTTAGTAATGTTACTTTAGACGATTAAATGCCAATCTCTTTGATGATTTATTTCAATGAAAATTTCCTAATTTAATTATTCACCACCATACTGTGAGTTTCCTTTACTTTTGTGTAAAATTCATAAAGGCATTGACCGCTCCGGTAGCCTAATTGGTTAGAGCTTCCGTCTCGGATGCGAGAGGTCGCGAGTTCGAACCCCGACCGAGTTATACCATGAAGTTATGAAAATGATATTAACAGATGGCTCGCTAGGAGCTCAGTATTAAGTGGTTGGCATTACGACTGGTCGGCCTGGTGTCAGGATAATGCGATTGCGTGGGACATGATGCTACATTTCTACGGCTTGATGCCCCATTGCTAGACATCACTATAAACTGCCTCACTTCAGACATCGTAGAAACATGACTGAAGAAAGTTAAAACATCGATAGAAATCCAAATCACACACACTTAAAGGCTGCTCATTCAAAATCACAATTTTAAATTGAGAAGCAAATGAGATGGTTTGAAAAAATTTTGTGATACCGACAGTTACGTCAGCAGGGACACAAGTCTGACCATTATGGAGTAATTAATCATTTAATGTTGTTATGTATTTTATATTAGTTTTAGTCTGCGAATTATGTCGGGAAATATCCTCCTTTTTTATTCAGTTGTACTGTTTACATACATTACTTCGCTTTGAATTAGGGCAAAAATGGTGTTTTGCTATTTGTGACGAAGTGTGTATGAGAGGACAACAAGCACTCTAAGTACATTATATGTGAGCAATTTGATTACGTAATTAACATTAACCATTTTTTGTAAATTTTAAGTTGAGGACAGCCAGGAGGAAAGTAAGGAGGAACGTAAGAATTTGATCATAACGAATAACGCTGGAAAACGACTTACAAAATTACTTTCACATAGTATTTGATAAACTACTTAGTTGAAATTCAGACCTGAATATAAATTTGTAAACCACGAAACCCAAAAGAATCCATTTGGGAGCTGAGGGCGCCATAAAGTAGATGTAACGGAAATAACGGTGACATTTCTTAAAAATTTGTTTTGAAATGTATAGAAATAACAAAGGATACAAAGACATGAAAGAAATGGGACACTTGAATAATTTGTGTAGTACAGGTGTGAACACCTTCACCATTCAATGTTACTGCTGAGAAATTCGTATGAAGCTGGAACAACTTATGTTCATATGATATAACATGCATAAAGTTATTTGCAAAACATCTACAACACAGGAAGCTATACACAACGGCTGTTGGTGGGGTGGTGGTGGAAAATGTAAAAATTACTCTAAAATACAACCCATATCTCCAAGAACACTTTTGCAAGTGACGCTAAGACTGATGACCCTTATATTCGTACGCCCTGAAACTATATTCCATTGGCTGCTTAACCACTGCTGATGCTTTGCCCTTGGTCAGCATGATCTGTTAAAGTTAGAAAAAACAAATACTGTATTGAAGGTAATAGTAAGAAACATGTAACATGGGCTACCCAGTATGTGAACGATGCACAAGTCATGTTATTATTTAATGGAGTGTGCATTAACAAATTGTGATTGCCAAACTGATGTATGTATGGTTACCAGATATAAATTAATTGCTTTTTTTTTTCTAATTTATTTTTTACGTTTTGGTTTAATACACATAGCATACTTACACAGTAAGCTGTAACGGGTGTGACCATTGGTTCCTTGGCAAAATGACATGTATAGAAGGTCGCGGTCCGGTATGCAACCGGACCTGTTATCAGGCCATAAGCTGATACAGAAGTGCAAAAGAAAACGAGGACAGGTACGGGACCTGGCCTGACATCTCAGAAGGTGGGCAGATAACAAAAGACGAAAAGAGAACCCGTTCTGGACCTGGCCTGTTATCTACCAAATGGGCATATAACAAACGAAATTTGAACATGTTCCGGGAAGCCACTCATGTAAGACCACTTGTGAAGAATAAAGAAGAACATGGATACCTTGGTATATGATCATTAATGCTGGGGTAGGGAACACCAAATTATTACAGGGACTCCCTATTATGTAGGCCAGAGTGGCTTGCCAGGAACAAATCCAAAATGTTCAGGTACGGGACCTGCCCCAGTGCCTCCACAATGACAGACACTAAGGATGTTTACCAAGAACAAAGGAACAGGTACAGCACCTGGCGTGATATTTCCCTTTGTGGGCAGATATAAATCAAATCCAAAAGCGGTATTAGTACAAGAGCTAGCGTAGCCTAGTTATCGTTCAATGTTTATGCGTTATTTTACAACATGCAGTGAGACGAGCTCCCCCAAAGTGACTTATAAAGGTGCCACAGTCCTTTAGGGAACAAATGATTGCCATCTGAATGAACTTTCTCCCTGACCTGAGGCATATGAAAGGCAAATGCTATTATGGTCCCAAAATGTCAAATAAGGATAAGCAGACACTTCAGATCGCACGATATCATTGACCTCCTTTGCTAAGTGACAATACATATCCTTGTAGTTTCTATCGGCTGCTTCCTTTTTATGGTTATGTATTCCCGCGACCCATCTTGGTGTAACGTTGCCGGGAATCTAGGCATGACCTGACAAAGAACGATATGTTTAATACCTTATTTCTTATGTAAAAACGTAGCAAATGCGACCATCTTATGTGCAATTACCTCTGGCGATGTATCGGCGTTTACATCGTTGTCCCCGATAAGTAGAACTATAATATCGGGGCTTCTTAAGCGCACTTCGTTCATGTCAGGGTGCAAAAGCTTGTTGACTGTGAGCCCTCCAACCCCCTTAATGTTTAGATTACAAACTTCCGTTAAGTTGAAAGAGGGAACGAGTCGAAGTTCCGTCCCGAACGTCAAGTACCGATCTAACCATTTGCAAAGGAAATGACCCGTAATGAGTGCTTTTGTCACTGTCTTTCCAGAATTAGACGATGGCTCTATACAAAAAGCAAACTCTACCCACCTTCAACTTTCGAGAGTGGAAGCAAGATAATGATCCATAAAATTATGAGGAATAATAATGCAAAGAAACAGGAGCAAAATAAAGGGATCGCAAGGAAGAAAGAATAAAAAATGTAAAAATTACTCTATCTAAAATACAACCCGTATTTCCAAGAATTCTTTTGCAAGTGACGCTAAGACTGATGACTCTTATATTCATGCGCCCTAAAACTATATTCCATTGCCTGAACGAGTCACGTGACCCTATTTCTGGGTGTGTCGGCCCCATAGGGTTATATTGCTTTGTCTACATTGTCCAACAAGACCTATTCACCCCTCATCACAAATATCCTTGCTCTAGCGCAAGGAGTGTTTTGTAGAATTGAATTTATTACTTGTATATTCTAGATGAAGGGACAGAATGACACCATTGTGATGGTATCAGCAATCCGTCTTCTGCCGAGACGCCCACTTCTGCAGTTGATTTGAGATGAGATTACACTGGAGAACAACTAAAACGAAGTAAAAACGTTAGTATGGTTTATGCATTTGTTATATGTGTTTATACTGCGAGTTTAGCTTTTTGTTCATGATTGAGGATTGTAAGGGCCATTTGTAAATAACATATGTCATAGCTAATTTTGTCCAAAATTGTACAGATTGTAATTTAAGATAATGGAAACATGTTGGCATGGCCTTTTAACCTTAGCCAGTTCTAGAAAAGTGTAATTGCCTGTTTGTATGTTATAGATAAGCTGTTTATTGATGTGTGATGCAAGGTCTAGAATTGTAATAGAAATTTAGAATGTTCTTGAAGAGAACTTGTTTACAGATTTGATGGAAAATGATCCTGATCCTATTTTTCTCAGTGTGGATTAGATTTGTATTAGGTTGTTTTAATCAAAATCATATATTCCTATTTAAGCATCCGTCTTGTATAATTATTGTTTCCCTTGTGTGTTTTATTATCATTTGAGATGAATTAATAATTTATTTAAATTATGCACTGGAATTACAAATTGGTTAGTGACTTTCAGGACTAAAATATTTTGTTGGGATTTATGTAAATTCATTGAAAGATATTCTTAATTATGTCATTGTGTTACGTCAAGGCTGTTGACCATTCGGCAAATTCAGGGCTCTTGGCACATTAATAGAGACAATACCTGGAATTCATTCGGAATGCCACTGGAATTCATTCCGTGTACTCCATACAATTTACCCGTGATAGACTTTTAAAGATTACTTGGGATTTCATTAACAATGCTGTAAGATCCATTTCAAGTTTCACTTTATATTGAAGGAAATAAATTATTTGTTGAATTTTACTAAACGTTCTGGTCTAGATTTTTTCTATTTCTTGGTTTTAGACGATAGGGTCGTAAGATAAAATTGGGGGAACTAGTCCGGGATACTAATTTCTCTAATACAACTGAGATAAATTAAAATTGCTTTTGAAAAAATTCACTTTGTGTCGCAATTGTTTTAGTCCCTGTTATTTTTAGTTTCATATACTTGAGAAATCTTTAATAAAATCAATGCTCTCTTTCAAGAACATCTAAAGTGGAGAACTTTCACGAGAATGGTTAGAGTCCTTGAAAAGGAAATGGTTGCTTGAGCTTTCCAATCATTTTGACCATTCTGGAGCGAACTCTTTTTTATCGAACAGAACATACAAACTATTTTAGCTAATGATAATGTAATAATCAGCATTAAATGGGAACATCCAAAAAAGTTGAAAAAATAAATTTTCATTTGGAAACAAGATAATTAAGTTTTTCGTCTTTAACTATTATCCCAACATTATTTTCTATTCTGCACTGAATTGCAAACATGTACGAGGATGGGATATACTGCGGAAAGTGATGACAATATCTTTTGTCAGATATAATATTAAACGGGTGTTCCATAATAACATACTCATTTTCGAGTAATTATTTCTGAAAGAAGAATTCATTCTAGCTGTTGCGAAGTGGGATGGTGTTGGACTTTCCTCTCATTTATAGGCATGTTCGATAGTTCGGTGCTGTGATATCGCCATGTGAGATATACATATTCCACACAAGTACACCTCCTGATCTGCAATTAACATTTTCCCATTACCCTAAAATTATATACATTTAATTGGGAACACATTGTTTGATATAATAATAGTGAACGCATTCACGTGTATGAAAATATGTTATTTTAGCTACTTCTGGTACGACAGTATAAACATGTCATCATTCGGAATATCTCCGGAACTCATTCGGATTACTCGATACTTTACTTTTGAACTTGACAGAATTGTTTGGGTTTCATTCACCATACTGTAAGTTATGTTTGCTTTTTCACTTTACATTTTAGGAAATTTAATTTATATTTTAAAGTTTACAAAATTTGTTGGGTTTCAATCTTCTTAGTTACCTAGTTTAGGGCCACAGAGTCGTAACACCATTAAAAAGGACAATCCTTTTTGAAGGATTACCAAAACAATTTTAGTTTTTCAAGTGGGAACAACGAATCAATATATATATACCCATTACAATTATGATCTTATATATAAGACTGACTTTGCTTATCCTAGTATCTGTAGAACATAAACACATGTATGAGAATATTTTCTGAGAAATTTAACGAACATGATACTTACATAAATTTGTTTCGCAAAGTTTTTGTTCTCAATCCCATCATACGTTAAACCATAACAACGACTAGTATTGACAAAGCTCAACGTCAAACTGCTCTGCCAATCAGGCAATAGTGAGGTAAGGTATGGATATAACATAGGATAGTGGTCGGGCATGAAAGGAATCGTTTAGTAAGAAGGTTGAACATATTGCATAGTATTCGAGAAATTAATATTAGGTAGCCATTTCTCGAGGCTTTATATGGACAAGGGGAAATTAACATCAGGTTGCCATATTTAAGGGATTCTTGGGACAAAGGAAAATTTTATATTATAAATTTCCATTTGTTTAATCTTTTACAAATTCTACATGTAATAGAAACATTGGTAAGAAGTCACCTAAGTTTTCATTCATCACTTTTGTTACAACCTTGTCAAACTTAGCAATGACTTGTCAGTTTAAATTACATTGTTCATCCTTCATTTTTGTGGCTGTTTAGCGAGGTGCATTTCCAGTTTTATTAATTCACTGTCAGCAAATTTTATTTCTAATATATAGAATATCAAGTCAAGCAAATATTTATTCATCAGCTTCTGAAGAGATGTATTATTTGGTACATTCTCGAATGAACACATACTATTTTGTGTGCCAAATTTGGTTCATAAAGTTCCTTCTATTATGATAGACAACAATGGCTTGACCTTGCTGTAATCTGTCGATAGTGGAGTATGGGGGCGATATAGCCCCACGTAGATCGTAATGTTAAAAACAGGTCCCGGCACTATATCCCCAAAAATTTATAGCCCCACGTAGACCGTAATGTTAAGTACAGGTCCCGGCACTATAGCCCCAAGATTGAGTATAGGGTCAATAGGAATGGCACAGTTAGGGTGACGTCACGGTACTGGAGATTGGTAACAATGTTGCAAGTGGCTGACCTCAATCGGGCGGAACACTGGTAACAATGTTGCAAGTGCCTGACCTGAATACACGCGGCTACCTAGGTAGGGACAAATACAATAGAGTCATATACATATATAAACACATAGATAACACATATAGGCAAGAAAGAAGAGATATCTTTTCGAGGCATATGAAGTGGCCCTGAAAAGGGCCTTTGGGTTCTTCTTCTATTTTCTCCACTTCTTCCACCAGCTCCTCACTTTCTCTATCATTCATTTCTTCTTGTTCTTTTCCTTCTCTGGCATCCAGTCAGGATGTCCCATAGATCTAAACTTTTCCTGCACCTTGATCCAGTTGTTGTTCAGTCTCTCAAACTCCTCTTTTTTCTTTCTGTTTTCTTTCTCCTTTCTCTCTTTTGCCCAGATATTTTTGATCTTCTTTACCTCCTCATCCAGCACCTTTCTCATCATTTCTTCTGCTTTCTTTAATTGTTGTAAGCCCCACTCGACAAAAGACCACTCTGTGTAAATCGCTATGTCTTGTAAAAAGTACCTCATTTGGATGACATTTTCAAGTGCATCCTTCAATGTCCCCATTCTCACATACTTAGGCTGGATGAAGCCTCTTCATTTCTCCACCTTCACTTCTATCTTACCTTTCACCAGATCCCTGGCTACTTTGCGGCTAGTGACTTGACTGGTCACAAAGTCCGTGGTGACTAGATAGTTCCATTCCTGTTCTAGCCTTTCCACCACGTAGGCTGCATCTACCATCCAATACCAACTATATTTCAATTGATTAAATAAATTCATGTTGTGTTGACTAGTCAACGCTGGGTAGTCAGACTGGAGACTGCTGCGGATTATATACGTGAAGCACGGACGGGAACGAGACATCCCTTACACTTACTTCACATATTATATACTTTCTACACAAACGTACGGGAACGCATAAAACACACCAGATATACTGACTACACAAACTTACGGGAACGCATAAAACACACACACTCTACTATCTACACAAACGTACGGGAACGTAAAAAACACACCAAATATACTCTACACACAAACGTACGTGAACGCATAAAACACACACACTCTACTATGCACACAGAAAGGAAGAGAATAAAAAAAACACACACTCTACTATCCACAAAGACGGGAAGAGAAGAAAAAAACTCACAGTCTACTATCCACACAAATCTACGCGAACGCATAAAACAAACACACTCTACTATCGACACAAACGCTAGGCGCACGCATAAAACACACCACATATACTATCCACACAAACGCTAGGCGAACGCATAACACACACGATATACACTATCCTTACAAACGTACGCGAAAGCATAAAACACACACACTACTATCCACACAAACGAAAGGAAGAGAAGAAAAAGACACACACACTCTACAATCCACACAAATGAAGGGAAGAGAAGAGAAAAATACTCGCACTCGACTATCCACACAAACGAAGGGAAGAGAAGAATGAAACACACACACACACACACACTACTATCCACAAAACCAAGGGATATATACTATCCACACAAAAGTACGCGAACGCATAAAACACACACACTCTACTATCCACACAGACGGGAAGAGAAGAAAAAATACACCATATCTATTTTCCACAGAAGCGTACGCGAACGCCTAAAACACACACACTCTACTATCCACACAGACGGGAAGAAAAGAAAAAAACACACCATATATACTATCCTCACAAAAGTAGGGGAACGCATAAAACACACCAATTATATTTTGCACACAAACGTACTGGAACGCATAAAAGACGCCAAATATACTATCTACACAAACGTAAGCGAACGCATAAAACACACACTCTACTATCCACACAAACGTTAGGCGAACGCATAAAACACATCATATGTACTATCCACACACTGTATTTTGGACACAGACAGTTTCATCTACATCGATCGACGTGGTCACTGTCACTCTGACATCGAAGGAGACCGTTTAGGAACCTGGACGGACTAGTACCCCAACGAGAAGATTCTACGTTTTGAAAGTGGCGGTCCTAAAAAATTACGGCTACGAATACCGTGACCAACAAGGAGAAGTGCACTCAGAGTGTAAAGTGAAAGGATTGACTCTCAATTATCGAAACAGTCAAATGGTGAACTTTGGCGTATTGAAATAAGCCTTGCAGTCTGGACAGGATGGAAATTTTAAAGTAACCACCTACGAACCGCACAAGATTGTGCATTTACACACACACACCAAGTCGTCAGTCGACCCTTGGAAAAAGTTTATCAAATTGTGTACCAGAAGGTAGTTCGGCTACCCAAGCACTTCACTTTACCGTACGGTCACGTCGATATTGGTCAGCATATAAAAGGGGACAACATCCAAGACCGATAGTTCATTGTAACTACTAACACCAAGCGAGAAAGATGAATACTAACAAACAGACCGTACCATTCAAGTTCGATGATGCTCATGTGGAGTGCGAAAATGGCCAACATATCTGGGAGGACCTACCCCCGAAGAATTAGCCACAGCAGGATTTATCTACTTGGGCGAAGGGGATAAAGTCAAGTGCTTCAGTTGCGGTGTGTCACTTCACGAGTGGGAACAGAAAGATTGCGCTTACCTGGAACATGCTCGATGGTCTCCGGATTGTCACTACCTACCTTTAGTGGGACGACCTGAGTAATCTCTGGATGGATACTTTACAAGAGAACATTCGTGGCTTGCCTGTGGAGTTGAGGTAACGCATTTACCGAGAGTTGGTCAAAATAGAAGTGAAACGCAAACTCAGAATCCTTTCTCCATTTTTAAACTATGCTCTTTTCCAAAGTAAACGAAGACTGATTACGGGAGGATACTACTTCAGTCACAAATATAAACGAGACTATTGGCCAAGAGAACATTAGTGGCTTGCCTGTGGACTTGAGAGAATGCATTTACCGAGAGCTGGTCAAAATACAAGTATTTTCGCAAGAAATAATTGCATCCTAACTATCATCAACTTTTAAGTTACCCATGATAATTGCCATAAGAGATTTGATTCATTTGAAAGTGTTTACATTGTCGGACCTTCAACAACTACCTAATGGATATCGATGTACGTATTTCAAGATTCAAATAAGCTGTGAAATTTCAGACGGCAAAGAGCTGGAACAGAATTACAAAGACTGTCTAATTTACCATGGTATGTGTGGGATCGACCAGCGGACATTACACCTTTACGAGAAGCCTTTTGTTAACGTATGTTAGATGTATCAACAAATAATGTTTGTGTAAGGATAGACTATACCCTTTTCTTTGTCAAATTCATCCAGTAAAGAAAAGGAAACTTGAATGAAACTAAGGGGCATTTAGAAGTGACCCTCAGCGTGGGTATAAACACTGGCTGACATTGTCATGGATACTTTACAAGAGAACATTCGTGGTTTGCCCGTGGAGTTGAGAGAACGCATTTACCGAGAGTTGGTCAAAATACAAGTGAAACGCAAAGAACAATTGCATAAGTTACGTCACCGATGTTTGAACAACTGGTACCTGAATGCTATAAGAGGACTGATTCTGATGAAAGTGTTCCATTGGTCAGACATTGATCAACTATTCGTGGGCGAGAAGGATTGGTTTGTTACTGATTGTATGTACTTCAAGGTAGACTTACTGCAACGAATTCCAAAAGAAGAGTTATAGGATTGCCAAAATCTTTTACACAACATAATCTTAGTTCAAGAGGAAACTTCTGAAGGGTGTGTGATGTGCAAGTCAATGACTAAACAATTTAGATTTGCCACTGGAGTACGATCATCTCTGTTCAGAAAGTACACTTATTGCCTCCGACAAAAAGAGGTATAAAAACAGGCTACCATGCCACGACCTTTATCATTTGTGATACAACAGATTCCGTGGAAGGAGATCAATGACACTATTCAAACTGTGGAGGATTACCAATATTTATTACGAGAACTGTATCCATTGAATTGGGGACGACGTGTGATGTGTGTCTTAGTGACTTGCTCTCTGGGATTTCGTTTACCAGCCGATTCCTTGTGGACTCTTTACGAACAGTATATACCACTCCAAAAAAACATGAAAGTGGTCTCTTTAAATGTACACGAGAGACTCATTCTGTTCAAAGCCTTGCGTTTTTGTCTCGATACTTCTCGACCTCTACGGGAAAAAAAGATTCGTTAACTTTTAGGTACCGAAGATGTGTACGACAATGTGTGTGTAGCTTGTGACTTACACCCTCACTGGAAAGATGTACGTGACTGGAAAAGTTGGGGCTTCGAGGCTTGGACAAAATAAGCTGTACACTATGCCCAAGATTTGTCATCCTAAATTCAAACGTTCAGTGAAAAAAGGTACTTTCAAGCCTGTGCTAGTGACAGTGCCAGAAGAAGGACCCGTAACCGAGGAAAACCACTCCCTTCAGGACAGGACCATTATCGACATTCTCCAAAGGCGATTTCGGGAGGACCCCTGTGTGACTTTACCAATGAGTATAGAGACTTTAAGAACATTGCACAATGTCCCTAGGACACCACATCTTAGTCACCAAACATCTTGTAGAGAGACTTTTTTATATTTCATTATGATCGTTTTGATGTGTCTTTTATTCATGTAGTTAACCACTTGGCTTTTATGTATTTTAATCTGTCGTATTCAGTGTTAAAGATTGCAATAAATGTGTCCTCAAAAAGTATAAAAGCTCTTGTCTTGTCTGTCTTCGTGTCAAAAGTGACATTCCCTACACTACCATGGCTACCTCTACTGTCTCTGCAACCTCTTCCTCCACTGTCAAGGTTATTGACGAAAACTTAGATCGGGCCAGTTGGGAGGCCTTGTATCTTCGTCATCCCTTTAACATGCTCATTGTTGGACCTAGCGGTTCAGGCAAAACCGAATCTATCAAATGTGTGATCGAACATAAACATCATTTGATCGATCGTCCTCCACAACGAATCGTGTGATGTTACAAAGAGTGGCAATCGGCGTACAGCCTTCTGCGAGAAAGTCAAGGCGATTCCATCGTGTTTCTGGAAGGCATTCCTGGCGAAGACGACGGAATCGTGTCTGACCCTACTCAAACCCATCTGGTTATCTTTAACGACATGTTAGGAGAAGGTGAAGAAGAAATTAGACTGTGGTTTACGCGCAAAGGGCATCATCTTAATGCTAGTGTCATTTACAGTACCCAAAATTTGTTTCAACAAAGTAAAGCCCATCGTACCATCAGTCTCAATGCTCAATACGTGGTGTTGTTTAAAAGCCCTAGAGATAAATCGCAAGTGCAATCTTAGCCAAACAGTTAGGAACGCCTTGGCTGACTCATGAGTACGACGATGCCACTCAAACCCCACACGCCTATTTACTCGTGGATTTACCCCCCCCCCCCGAGTATTTGCGATTTCGTACCTATTTGTTTCACCTCTGGTGCCAAGTCTTACGATGGTTTACGGTGACAGCACGTCAATTACTGCAAGGCATCATTTACATTCCACATCAAACCAAACGCTTTTTTGAGAGAAACAAGGTGGCCTTGACGCAACTGGCCGATCCTTGCATCGACACTCAAAGAAAAAGTAAAAATTATTTTGAAACCTGGAGGTAGCGGTTCTCTAGAAGGTGTCATCAATCGCTCCCTCTTAAAATTGGATCCAAATGCTCCCAAAGTCCTCTCCAAGACAAAAGCCATGCCCAAACGTACCCAGAAAAAAAAGAAAAAGAGCAACGGTGTCAAGACCAGGTTACTGCCTCAGAAAAAGAAAAGCCTACAGAAAATAGCTTCTACGCACAAAAGAGGTACTGCAGCTAGGACGCAACCTTACATTCACAAACCAGGACCTGTCGCAACGGTGACCGCGTCTCCAGTAACCTCAACATCTTCCACTTCTCCGTTGCTGGTGATGCCAGCCAAACCCGATTTGACACGCGTCTTTCCTAATCTGATGAAACAATGGAAACCCGCGTCTCCAAAAACGTCTCCCCCAGCGGTGTCACTCTTTTCCTGCTCTTTAGCGGTAGTGACCGCTGCTCACAAAGTACCTGCCCCCAAAATCAAAGTCCAAGAGAGATCGGGTGTATTAAAGAGATTACTGGATTTGTCCAAGCAAGAACTGTCCTGACTGGGTCCTTTGCGAACCCATCCGCGACGCGTGATGCCTCTCATCAAGTTGTCATCAATCAGTGGGCACATTCCAGTATAAAAAAGACCTGTACCAGACGATAGGGATCAGTGTTATTGTGCTCCCGAACGACAAAAGATGTCCCCTCCAAGAAGTGCACACCGTTACCGTCGCCGTTCTTCTGTCCAAAAAGGAATAGGAAAAAGAAAAGGACAGACACGTCATCCAAAAAAAACCCACTTAGCCAAGCATCGAAATCATCCTCAGAAAAGACACACTCATCCAAAGAATAAAAGGAGAAACCAAAGGGGAGAATTTGTTGTGCATCTTTTGTTACCATAGATTCTCGAAGGATTTACTGTATTACCACCAACCCAAAAATAAGAGAAAAGGACGCATGTCGAGTTAGTTTATTTTGTGCACCAAAGACGTCCCCTCATCGTCGTTCTCCAGTCCATAAAGGTAAAGGAAAAGGACAGTCTCGTGATCCGAAAAAGCGTTTAGCCAAGCATCATCGTCGCCCCCCAAAACACGCAGTCGTCCAAAGAAAAAGAGAAGCCACCAAAGAGGAGGATTCTTTGGCCATTTTGGAGGGAAAGTGGTCACCTTTGTAACGAAGCGATAGTCCAAAAAAAGGATGAAAGGCCGTGCACCAAGTCATTAAAGTTTTGTGTGTGTGTGTGTGTGTGTGTGTGTGTGTGTGTGTGTGTGTGTGTGTGTGTGTGTGTGTGTGTGTGTGTGTGTGTGTGTGTGTGTGTGTTTGTGCCTCGGAACCAACCAACAAACAAACAAAGATGTTACCCCCCAAAATACATTCTTCTTCTACCCACAAAGGAAAGAAAAAGAAAGGAATGCCTCCTCGTTTAGCCAAACATTGGGACGTGTTGTCCGTCATGTCCAAAGCTTCTCCACCCATGCGAAAACAACACATCCAAACTGCCTCCAAAGACGTCATCGACACCGTGTGCGAATGTTGTCTGAATGTCATGAAAGGAACGATACCTTTGTCTAAACACCAGATAGAATGCTTAGCCAAACATCGACACGTTCTTCTTCAAATGGTTAAGAAGGAAATACCCATCCATCAAAAGAAGAAGATATTGGTACAACGCGGAGGATTTTTGCCCTTTTTACCCATGTCGTTAGCACCTGTGCTGAAAGGGGTATTGGGAACAACAATTATGTGACTCATGCAGGGAGCTGCTTCACAAGCAATAGGTCAAAGATAAAAAGGTCTAAGAAGATAAAAGGGACCTCTAGAATCAAAAGATCTCAGACATGACCATTGAAATCCGATGGAAGGACGAAAATTGGTTTCAGTGCCTTACGAACGATGGATGGAATACCATCGTTAGCAAGAACAACGGACCCCGCAGTTACCTCCCAATCCTCATTTGACCGAGATGTCCCAGTTAGAACACAAATTGTATAACGTTGATGGATCGCAGCGATTTGTCAGAAACGGAGAAATCGCAAAGGTACGGTCAACTGTTGCAACGACTGCAACTCTTTCACCAGAAAGCTTTAGACGAAACAGCTCTGCCCACTCTGAAAGATGTTAAGGCGCTGATGAAAAGTTTATTACCATCACCATCACCTGCAGCGGTCAAGACAGACGCAGCCCCATGGATACCTGAGGAAGAAGAGGCTCGAGAAGTCTTTCAAACAACGTCAGCAGCTCTCATCCTTAGTAAGATTGCAGAGTCCTTGTTGACCCCTTCCCCTACACCCCAACGAGAAGAACTTAAAGTTTGGGTTCAAAAGATGATGTCCACTCCTCCTTCGACAGAAGTCAAAAAGAAAGAAGGGAAACCAGAAGTGAAAAAAGAAAAGAAGGCCGACGAGAAACTCCGATAAATATCCCGGACGCTGCCGATTCAGGCATTCCTGCTTCCCTGACGCCACAGCAAGGACAAGGCAGAAAAAGACGACGAAGGCACCCCTTCAGAGGAATTCATACCCCCAGAGCTAGAAAAAGACTAAGAAAAGAAGAACCGTCCTAGACTTAGACACATTTGATTATGAAAAAAAAAAAAAAATCACAGAGAGAAAATGATGCACCGAGAGTCTTGCGTTTGTTGCAAGTCGGAGCTTAATCTGTTTGCCATGCCACCCACCATGATGACGATGCAAGAATCCCAACGTGTAGAATTTCATCCCGTTTCCTCTTTGACAGATTCAGCTCCCGTCGAGTTTGAAATCAAAGGACATCCCGAAGATTACATCGGTCTGAATAGCAGTTACTTGTATCTGAAACTCAAAGTGATCAAAACGGACAACACCAATCCGGGAGAGGATGCTAGAGTAGCTCCCGTCAGCAATTTCATGCATTCCTTGTTCAGCGAAGTGGATTTGTACTTCAATAACAAACTGGTCAACAGTAGCATGGATACTTACCTTTACCGAGCGTGCCTGAAAAATCTCTTTACGTACGGAAAAGAGGCCAAGAACACTCATCTGGATGCTTGCGTGGTATGGAAACCTGAGACCGCCGGCGAGGACATGTTTAACGATACAGCCCTGACAGCAGATGAAAATCCTCAAACGACCGTCGAAAGAATATCCTACAAGGACGTAGTTTAGAACTGATGGATCGTTTACATTTGGACATGTGGTTGCAAGACAAGTATTTGTTCAACGGAGTGTATATCCGCAAGAGAGTAATTCGCAGCAGTGTCGCTTTCGATTTGATGGCTCATGCCAACGAGTACAAAAGCATCATCCAAGAAGCCAAACTGTACGTGCGCCACGTAGAAGTGTTACCTAAAGCGGGAAACGACATCAGTCACACGTTGACCAGAACGACTGCCAAGTATCCGATACGACGCGTAGAAGTGAAAACTTTCGCCATTGATACTGGAATCCGATCGAAGATCGAAGATCATCTGTTCCAAGGACAGTTACCCAAACGTTTAATCGTTGGTATCGTGAGCAATGCAGCCCTCAACGGAGCCCACGATCAAAATCCTTTCCAGTTTAAGCACTACAGAGTGTTCAAGATCGAAGTGAGTCATGATGGCAAGATCTTGTGCGCCAGACCCTTCGAACCTAACTTTACCCAGAAGAATTACTTGAGATCGTACTTGTCCCTGTACGAAACTACCGGACAGCTAGGATCCAACACCAGCCACGGCATTACGTACAAAAAGTATGCAGGAGGTTACACTTTGTGGGCCTTTCATTTCTGTCCAGATCAAGGCAGCGACGAGGGGCATTTCCACCCTATAAAATCCGGTCAACTACGTGTGGAACTTCAGTTTGCAGATGCTCTCACCAAGACGGTGAACGTCATCCTGTATGCCGAATTCGATAATACCATAGAAATCAACAGTTTGAGAGAAGTCATTCTAGACTATTAGAAACTATGGAAGACTCCTATCCCTCTTTGAATGGTAGAGAATCTTTGGAAATGGAATGGGAGGATACCGTGGAGGCAGAACCCCAGGACAAAGACGAAGAGGACGAGGTGGTCACGTCATGATGGTCAGAACAGGAACAACATTTAGTGTCGTGTTTTGCCAAAACACCTGTCGGATAGAATTACAGAATTCGTAAAGAAAGATTGCTATGGATGTCAAACGATCATCTCAGTCAAATTCAGCACGATAAATGTCTGATGATGAGTCAAGAAGAAAAATTAGACCAGTATCTGGACGACGCTTAGAGTCTCATCTCAGAAGAATCAGTGTTGCATGAGTGATATAAAGGCTTGCGGGATCATTTCTGCCCTCCATTGACTAATCTGGAGATCTATCGCATCGAAGCTCTCTTAGCCAAGAGTGCGGAGATGAAACAAAGAAACGGTTACTTGCCAGAGATTTTCAAGCAAAAAGTCAGAATTGAATTGATGACTTATCATTACCTGTGAAAAAAACCAAGAAAAAAATGGATACGCGGACACTTTATTACCTTTCGAATAAGAGTTCGTACACTGCTTCTTGGAATCCTATGGTGTGTGCTAAAGATGAGCTACCTCATCGTAAACCTCAAGACCATCAAGCTTATGTCATGAACACGGACGACAGTCATCTTCCAGGAACCCACTGGTAGCCCCCTACTTCCCTAAAGAGGATTGCGTGGAGTATTTTGATTCGTATGGATTACCCCCTTTTTTTAAGACGACATCATCGACTTTATGAGAAGAAATGCCCAGACGACACGATTCAATAATGTGAAATTACAAGGCGCAGATTCCATGGTGTGCGGACAATATTGTGTGAATTTTTTCATCAGCGCAGCCTTGGATATTATTTAGAACATTTAGTGACTTATTTTGATCGTCCCTCTTCTAGAAACGATGAGAAAGTAGATCAATGGTTTTGTGAATGTTTTGGATATCTTTTGTCTTTAGCAAGGAAACGTACATCAAGGGTCTCATGACTTCCATCAGTGGAAATCTAACTTAATTTCACATCGTTGACAACCTTGTCAAAAATAATTTGTTTGTTGGTTATTATTGTTAATTGTTAGTTATTTGTTCAATAAAAAATGTTGTGTTTTGAAAAAAATGTGTCTGTCGTTTGTTTGCAAAAAAGCACCGTGAATATATGCTCTTTGACTCATCTCTGTCCCTCACCATGACATTAGCTATCATAGCATAGTGTTCCGACTCAACAAAAACCCAGTAGGGATGTTTTCTATCGCGTCCGCGTTTGCGTCATATAAAACGTTGTAGTCTCCAGTCTGGCCATCCATTGTTGACTCATCCACCTACGAAGATGCCTTCAAGACTAGCCAAGCTGAACCAAGCTTACGTGAACTTACATCGTGTCAGGCAAAACCCGATACCGAAGCCTGATGAAATAGAGAATGTCAGGATGTTAACAATAGCCCAAGATCTGGTAGAAGAGGTCTTCAGAGAGGAAATCAATAAAGAACAAGAAGAGTGGACAGGGAAGTACAGACTTCAGAAGCAGCAGAGAGAACAGGAACAACAACAGCAGCAGGAACCAGAAGTTTTGTCGACTGCCGTGTGGACACGAAAGAATTCTCCTCTTTCCGCAGAAACAGACCCTATCCTGTAGGAAAGCCTGCGCCAGACGGGGACTCAATCTTAGACGATAAAAGATTGTGTGTTTTATGCGTTCGCCTATCGTTTGTGTGGACAGTAGTGTGTGTTTTCTCTTCTCTTACCGCCTGTGTGGATAGCAGAATGTGTGTGTTTTATGCGTTCGCGTACGTTGATGTGGATAGTAGATATGGTGTATTTTTTCTTCTCTTCCAGTCTGTGTGGATAGTAGAGTGTTTCTGTGTTTAATGCGTTCGCGTACATTTGTGTGGATAGCATATATATATATATATATATATATATATATATATAGTAAGAGAGATATATATATATATATATATATATATATATATATATATATATATATATATATATATATATAGAAAGTGAGGAGCTGGTGGAAGAAGTGGAGAAAATAGAAGAAGAACCCAAAAAGGCCCTTTTCAGGGCCACTTCATATGCCATGAAAAGATATCTCTTCTTTCTTGCCTATATGTGTTATCTATGTGTTTATTTATGCCTATGTCTCAATTGTATTTTTCGTTACCTAAGTAACCGCGCGTATTCAGGTAAGCCACTTGCAACTTTGTTACCAGTGTTCCGCCCGATTGGGGTTTACCACTTGTAACATTGTTACCAATCTCCAGTACCATGACGTCACCCTAACTGTGCCATTCCTATTGACCCTATATTCAATCTTGGGGCTATAGTGCCGGGACCTTTACTTAACATTACGGTCTACGTGGGGCTATAAATTTTGGGGCTATAGTGCCGGGTCCTGTTTTTAACAATACGAGCTACGTGGGGCTATATTGCTCCCGTACACTACTGTCAATATCGCGTTTGGCTTACGGTTTCGTTTTTGCACGGTTTGGTTCCAAAATTTTTGTCACAAATTTGCCAGCCCCACTACTGACTATAATCTGAGTTATCTCAATGTACGGCTTGAAAACTCTAGCACAAACTGACATCTGGTTACATTATCTTGCTACATTTCCTGAGAGGAGTATCTTTATTTAACAACAGAATTGTTTAATTTTTATCAATTCACAGGTATCAAAGTTTGTTACAAAAAACATATGTTTGATAAATATATGAGTTAAATATATGGGTAGAAATTATGATGCAATTCTAATGTTGTTGTTGTTGTTGTTGTTGTTGTTGTGGGGCTTAACGCCATTTTCAGCACACGATAGGCTATACATGGCGGCCAGTAATGCAATTCTAATGCAGCACCAGACAGATTTATTTTCTTCAGCAATCACCGTGTTATTTAACAATAATTTTGTTTTCTGTATTTTTTGCAAAACTTCAGAGTGACACTTCTCAAGTTTGAAAAGGTTC
>JAECUM010052238.1:0-32797 GCA_016617855.1 Megalonaias nervosa | reverse complement strand
CGATTTTATGCCAAAATTTATAATTTATTGGGGCTCCAGCCACCCCCGTCTTCAGAGTACACCAATCCACTACGTCAACACGTGGTGGATTCACTTTTGTGAATCACCCATTGGTTGATCGTTATGGGTTGGTGTGCTGGCGTGAAGACGGCATTTCATCATCATCATCATCATATCATCATCATATCATCTCATCAAAAATATACAGCGGGGGTGATATGAGGTCGTGACCTTGTGACTTCACTAAAGGGGTACCACACACAAGGGCCATTCCAAAAGACACAATCGCAAACTAAAAATAAACCTAATGAGATTCCAGGTCACAAAGACCAATCAGCCTTTGAGTTCTTAGAGTTTCGGTTACGGATATCTAGGAATTCTTGTAAGGCAATAAACAGAATCTGATTGGTCACTAAAATAAGACCTACACGTACAGACAACCCTCTGAGCCTCTAAAGTTTCGGTTACGGATATTTAGGGGTCTCTTGGGGGTAAATGTCTAAACAAAGATTCGGAACCTCATTAGGTTTATCTGATACAACTATGGAATGGTAGACCGAATGTCACCCCGCGCTGTATATTTTTGTTTATTTTTATATTAAATATAAAAAATAAATATATATAATGAACCAAGAAAACATTAATGATATTATTTCTGCGATTAAAAAACTAAAACATAACGGAATAAAAATATCTGATAATCTCGACCCTCAGAAAATTATGTGCGATTTTGAAGTACTGCAACAGAGAAAATTTGATAATAAATATACACTACCTTCAAACTACAGATTTATAAAATTAATTTATCAATAAATGCTTGAATCACTAGCTATGGTAAACGACAATCAGGTAAAGCTATTTACACCTCTTGCACGTTCGATCGAAAATATTAAATCCAAACTGTCTCACGAGTACGAAAGAAAAAAGATTGTGGATAATCGTGTAATGCAATTAAGAAAGATTATGCTATCTGATTCTGTAAAAAATGATAATGACGCTGAGAGCAGCAACGATGAAGGTGGACCCCTGACAGAGTCAGTGACTGTAATTATGGCTAAACAAAATCCTTGGGAAAATTAACGTTACAGTAGGTATCTCTCATGGATGTTTCGCATTGTGGATACCTCATATTATATCCCAACCATGTTTCAGTAGGTATCAAGTAATCATTTGGTAATATTAAAAATACGGTAGACTAAACGTATTGAAAATTTATTTTTTGTGTAAATCTTTTGGAAAAGGAAGATTTTTGTATATTTTCTGCAACAAATTGTACCGATCGTGGTACTATGTCAAAGTATTTGGCTGCAGAATTAATTGATTCAAAACTAATTTCCTCCCCAGTTTCTGTATTCACTGATTTAATAGCTCTCTTTCTGTATAATTTACACCTTCCTGTGTTTCCAAGCTTACAGTTTTCACTTTGCGTGATAATACGTAGATTTCCAAGTGAATTATCAAACTTATCGCCGTTGATGTGGTCAACCACATACCCATTCTTGATCAGCCCAAAAAAACACTCGTAGGTAAATATATGAGATAAATATCTATTTTTCTTGCCATTATCAGTAAATCTAAGATAACCAGTATTATCAATACTACCGACTGGTTTTTTCAATCTGCAGTTTCTAATCACACCATCTCGGGATGATTCATAATTAGTAATGATTGGATGTGACACAAACTCATTTTGTTCCATTTATATATAATATTTATTTGTCTAAATCATTGTTTTTGAAAATCTAGCCAAATAATCTTCTTCGGTTTTTATAGGAGAGTCAGCGTTATTTTTTTTATCGTAATATCGTTTTAACTCTCTGTACTTTTTACCACCGCATTGCGCGCACAATTGAGTTTTTCCTCGCACTCCAGCACTACACACGATACACGGTTTTGGTCCTGTACTTCCATTTCTGACACATTGCATATGATAGCTACAGTATTCATTCACGCATGTTCTGTTACACGGAGACGTATATCTAATTTTGAGCCAAGCACATTTGTTTTGTGTTTCAATCATATACAAAAGATTAATGTTCAATTAAATATATACTTGCCCTAATTATAATATGGAGGAATTATCCGTTATTGAACCTTCCCCTGCTAGATTTGGCCTTGACAGACTATCAGAATATAAATTTAGTACTTCGATGCAGGATCTGGCATTAATGGTAACCGAACGTATTCGTGAAGCAAAAAAGGAATTTCGTGACGATGGTGCAGTTCATGCATGGTCAACATTCAGAGTTGGAAATGTTACTAATATGATGAATGATAAACGAGGAAAAGTAATTATTAATCACCTTGATAATCAAAAATATTTTATTTAATAAAATTTATTGTAAATACAGAAGAAGATATTTGGATTATTCGTGATAAGCGTGATCCAGTCCGTGTGCAGTCCGGGGGTAATATTGTTCTTTTGAGTAATAAATCTAAGCCGGGAATACTTACTGGTATTGATAAACCCTACTATATACAGAGTTATCCAGCAACTGCAGTTGTATATGGAATATTTCCGCTGAATGATAAACCTAATGTTGCGGATCTCAAACCGATGAAAATATCAAGAATAAACTGCGTAGCTGAAAGAGTTACAGAACATTTTACAAATGCGATACGTGGTAATGGCTTAACTGATTTAAGACGTAAAAAAATAAACACATGGGCAGAGTCCGTTAAAGATGCTGGTGCATCTATTAAGGATGTTGCTGAACTAGAAAAGTTATTAAGATTTCCAATAACAGTAAAACACTAACCGGAGAGATATTATACGAACCAAAATATATAAAAATTGGAAACCCTATAACAATCGTTGATCATAATGCACATGCATGGACTAATGCTGTAACGATATTTCCACGAGATAGAAAAGTTAAGTTTTATGATGGTGACATCTTTGATTTTATTAAAAATATCAGCAAAAGCGACCCTGTATCCGTTTGGTTATTTCAGAGTTCGGAATATGATCATTACGATCAGTTTGTACGGCTTAATGGTGATATTTACCGTACAGAATTTCTTCATGAAGAAATGGAACATCTTGCATTGAAATATACCTCTGATGATGTCATAGTTGGACAATTACTGAATAACTGTTTTACCGTACCATCGGTTGCTGCCCATTTCGCTCAGGAGAAAAATTCATAGAAAACGACACGATCAGAATTCCTTGAAGATGTCAAGAAAAGTTGTATAGAATATGGTCACGGTGGGTTATGGAACACCAAATACGATTATAATGATGTTATCTCAGTTGATATGGCTGCATGTTATCCTGGGAGTTTTCTTGGATATGGGGTATGTTCTAAATACTTTAAGAGATTCGGACATCCTACACATGACATGACCAGGGTTGCGATAAACGGATCCCTACCAGATATTGACTTAACAGGATTTGCTCACGTAGAATCATTCGAGTTTAGAGAAGATCTCCATGCGATTATTTATATTTGGTTCGGAAAACATTTTTCAGAGCGACGTTGGGTTCCGATAGTACTATTGCGGTATATGCTTGATGTTGGATTTTTAATATCGTTGAGAGTAACTGAAGCGATTATATCGTATAATTCACAGAAACAAGTTTGGTTACCAGAACCAAATAGATTTAATATCGATGATACCAGAAAAGAATTCCCTGATATTGATGAAGATCATATTATTAAAATAAATAAATGCAGAAACGAGTACGATGAGAAATTTGCAAAAGATCTCGGTAGAAAGATAATCGGTAAATTTACTCAAGGTGGTTCATACGACTATAAACGAGCGTGTACAAGATTGATTATGGACGACGCTGAACTAGATTTTATAATCGCTGATACAACGGAAAAAAATACGTTTATAAACAGATGTAATGCTTATTTATCAGATGGAACAAAACTAGGTACCATTGTGAGCTACCTTGATGGCGACTTACCACAATTTACTCATTTAAGATCTTCGATGTTAGCTTATGTTTCGATAAACCTACTATCGATGATAAATAAATTTCCCCGTTACGCCGTCAGAGTCGCTACGGATTCATTTTATGTACATAAAAATATAAAGATTTATTAAAACTCGGTAATGGTGAATGGGGGACATGGAGAATAAAACAAGAAAATATACTTAGTTATTCTGAATCTGCAGATGTTGAAATTGCGGAGACATATTACAAAAATAATAATCAAATATTAAAGTCATCTGCACCATCTGTGTACGATCCTGTATCTAGACATAAAACCGTTTATCTTAATGGGTGTGGTGGTGCAGGTAAAACAACTCGTGTAATTAATTTATTTATAAATAATACATCAGATATGATTGTTTTAACACCGACGCACAAACTTGCTAGAGAAATAAAGCAACGAGGAGTAAAATCGTGTACTTATCACAGTTTCTTTAGATGGTGCGGAGACACGTGGACTCCATCGCGGATGGGTGAAAAATATATACCTAAATATATTATATGGGACGAGATATGCACGGTGTCGTTAAAAACACTAAAAACATTTCTTGAATGGTTATTGACAAAGAATACTGCTGTGATTATGTGCGGCGATCATGGTCAACCACCACCCTTTGTTGGACAGTCTCCACATGAATGGCTGAAGAATAACGTAGATTATTATGAAGAAATAAATGATGACCATAGAGCTATCGATGAACCGTTGAAGGAATTTAAAAGGTTAATCAGACTTCAGCCAGACAGAGTACAATGTGAGATAATGCGAGGATTAATTCCAGAGACTTCTATGAATGAATTTTGGACTTCATGGAATCCCGTTGATTTAATAGTCGCGAGTAGAAAGATAGTTGGTGATGAACTACAGGATAAATTATTTCTGTTACATAAAGAAAAGTTTTCAGATCTACCAGTACCTTTGTGTTATCGCCCCTCAGATACTCGACGACAGAATATTGATGTTGAAATTCCTGGTGCCTTGGTTCCACCAAGGATACAGAATCTTGTCTTGAATGATATTATTTTAGTCGATATTAATGTCGTTGAGAATGCGCTGAGTATGAATAAATCACCGTGGACGTTAGGATACGCTATAACGATTCACTCGTCACAGGGATTAACTATAACTGATACTAAAATCTGGATTGTAGATGATCCGATCGAATGGTCAAATTTAGTCTATCTCGCCGTATCTCGAGTCAGGAGAATATCTCAACTGAGTAGAGTTATTATGAATTTTATAGAAAATAATGATCAAAATGTTAATAATGACGTAATAAGAAAAAAACTATCTGGTTATAAGCAGTTTGACAAAAAAAATAATCATGACTTTGATATTGATGTTGAATTTATTATAAAACTAAAACAATTACAGAATAATAATTGCGCAAGTTGCAACTGTAATATGTCATGGCAGTATTCGAATAATAATCCAAGACAATTTACCGTAGACAGAATTAATAGTGATCTCGGTCATACACGTGAAAATGTAATGCTGACTTGTCTTGATTGTAATCGACGTCGAGGTTCTGGACGTTTACAAAATTGAGCTTGGTGGTAATTGCGTATCCTCAGGAATTATTTGCAATTGTTCACGTACAAATCCACGTTGAGGGGCTGTAGAATCTAGTCTGTATATTGGAGGTCTACCAGTGGATCTTACCACTCTAGAAATTTTATGTGTAGTTACGCTCCAGATAGGATCGGTTGCTCTTTTTTTACCACCTTCAAGTTCGCCAGGTTCATATAAATATCTTACAGTTACATTACCTAATACTGGTTGAGAGAAAGATTCACGTCGTCCGTAGCCATTGCTACGGGGTATATATATTTTTTTTTTGATCGCATTAGAAGGTTTCATGGAAGTTGCACGAGTAATTTCATTATTCAACGCAGCTATCACACTCGGTAATCTTGCAACCCATTCACGAGATCTATCCTTGAAGTCAGTAGATATTTCCTTTGCATATTGATATCCGAATATCCGCTCGGCAAGTGTTCTATTAAATCGTTCAACGATTGCCTGATCACGATGAATTTCAGTATGTCCTCGTCTGATTTTAACGTTACGTTTCTTCATCAACGATGATACTACTCCAAGAAATTCTTTGCCAGGATCAACCTGTAGTAGTTTTGGCCATCGTAGACCACCTCGCTGATAAATTCGTTCGAACGCAGATGCAACTTCGGATGCTGTTTTCGTTGATAGCGGCTCCGCTTCTTTATATCTGCTCGCAACGTCAACGACAGTTAACGCGTATTTGTATGTGCGTGATTTTCGTCCACGTGTTTTAATGGTGTCGTGTGGTAAAAACAAAATATCTGCTTGATGAACTTCATTAGGGACACTAACATCAAAATGCGCGTAATGAATTCTTTTAGGTGGACTTAGGAAGATTTGCCATATTGCCTGTCGTGCTAACCATGATGCAGCGACATCACGTGAAACTTTTGCTGCTTCAGCGAGTTTACTAATAGCTGCCTTACCTCTCCAAAATCCTCTCGGGGAATAATAAACAGATTCCATTATGATAGTTATATAATTAATTGCCAGCCCCTAGCACCAGTTTACCTTTCATAGCAGTTTTACTAGAAAACTAGCTAATTTTTCTCTGAGAGATTTATTAGGTATAGAATTTAACGCGTGAATCAATTTCACATCCGCAAGATGTCGGTGTTGCAAATCCTTACTTTTATACGCGACATCGTGAACGTGACACGCTTGATCGATCTTATTTACTGGATACTCTCCTGGTTTTGGTTGATCTTGATCATCGAGTCTGATATCAAGTCGAGTTCCAGGACCACAATAATTATATCCGGGTAAATGTTTCTCACCGGGATATTTAGCCCATGGAGTTCCTGGTAATTTTCCTAACGAAGCAGCGATATCACCCCCACCTGTCTTTGTTGGAATAAATTTATATTTCTTGGTACCACATTTCACACACTTGCCTGTAAGTGCACGTCTTTTATTTTTTGTTGTTATTGTCGTTAATTCAGTAGTATCGGTAGGTGCTCTGCATCGAACACAATATAGACTCATATTATTTATTATATGGATATAATTGACTTTTCTGCGACACGAAAACAAGAACCAGTAAAACACCATCCAGCGCTTCCGAATTCTATCAGAATGATTATAATAGGTCCGTCCGGAAGTGGGAAGACGCAATTACTGCTTAATCTGATAATGCGATGGCTCAAGTGGAACAAACTGTATTTAGTAGCACCATCTGTAGATGATCAGAGGTGTTATGAAGTACTTAAGGATTTTAATAAAAATGCAACACTACTGGATGGAAATGATATTATTGATTTTATAACCGATATTGATGAAGCACCATCTGTAGATGATCTAGATGGATTCATTAATAATTTAGTAGTGTATGATGATGTTATGCTGGACAAACAATCAAATCCAGCTAGAATATTTCCTCGAGGTAGACATAAAAACACGGATGTGATTTATGTTACTCAGAGATATACACAAATTCCAAAAGTAATCAGAGACAACTGCAATATTTTTAGTTGTATTTAATGGAGTAGATAATTATACTCTACAGAATATTTATTATACTTGGTGTTCAGGCGACATGGACATGATTAAATTTAAAAACTTCTTTTCAAAAGCACAAGCTGTTCCGTTTGGATTTATAACGATAAATTTACACGATCCAAGATCAAGGTATCGTGTAGGTTTAGATAAAATCTTTGGTTAATTTATAGCAGCAGAGAGGCTGAACGACATACGCGTTGTGACCAGATTGTGAAAAAATCAGAAAAAATCTGGTCAATTAAAGAAGTTTTCATTATTAAGGCAAAAATGTTTTTTTAAAACCCTCGTAGGAACCCTTAATTTTCAAAAATAAGGTCTCTACAAAGTTGTAGGGTCCACCCTCTCTGCTGCTAAAAGCAAAGTTTTCTTTTTTGTTTTTATAAAAATTATTTCAGAGCAATTCGTATCCCGGAGGAGCCCGAAATCTTTATTACGAATCTATGGTCTAAAAATGGAAAATAGAAAAAAGTGAGAGGCAAAAACTTTGTAAAATTCAACATGTAGTTTATTTCTCTAGAATGCAAAGTGAAAATATAAAACGAACTTACGGAATTGCGAAGTAAATGAATAAAGTTCTGAATAAAGTTTCGTAGTATTCCAAGTAAATTCCAAGACTGAAGTGCTGATGTGCCTGTAATGGCCGGTAGTCTCTAATGTACTAATGTGCCAATGGCCTGAATTATAATAATGTGCCAATAGTGGTTTGTGGAATCACAGTAATATAATCCAATGATTTCTTGTTCGAATTCACAATAATTTCAAGTTAATGTTTCTCTACAATAATATATTTCCGGAGAAGAATAATTTGAATTAAATAATGTCAGCCCAAATCAAGATCTTATAGCACGAATAAGTAATTCCTAGAGAAACACAATTATAAAGCCTTCTACCTGAACTAAGACACAATTAGCATTCTTTACAATAAAAAAAAACTATTACTTCATGGAAAATGTCATTCTAGAAGGTTCTGCTACTAAAAGTACACTAAAGAACATGAGTAGTGAAGGGGGACGATATAGGGACTATGTTAAACGTGGTAGTTTGCACTATGGGGTCTATGGGAATTTAACATGGGGAAATTTAAGATAGGGAATGTATAGCGGCAATGGATTGGGACTATATAGGGTCGATATGAATTGACGTCACGGTATTGGACACTGCCAACAATGTTGCAAGTGGATGACCTCAGTCGGGCAGAACACTGGCAACAAAGTTGCAAGAGGCTGACCTGAATACGCGGCTACCTAGGTAGAGACAAATACAGTAGAGACATAGACATAGAAACATGTATAGAGACATAGATATATACATAGACAAGCGAACAAATACACACAAATATGGCAAATTTTGAATAGATCTTTTTTAAGGCAATGAAGTGGCCCTGAAAAAGGCCTTTGGTTTGTTTTTTTTTAACACCATTTCGTTAACATAGAGGGCATCTTACGAATCTTCTTTTCTTCCTCAAACATCGTCTAACCTCTGGTCCGTAGATGAGGACTCGCTTCAGGCAACACTGTCTTTCCACATAGATCTTTCTTTTCCAAAATCTCGTATCGGTGATCCTGATGATTGTCCATGATCATTTGACATACATGGGTAAGTCCGTACGGAACAGCATTGACGATACGAAAGTATATGATTCAACGTTTCTCCACATCTTGTGACGAGAATAGGTGAAGGGAATAAAGTGAACCGTGGTTATTTATGGTGGAAGAGCGGATCGAAACGGATTGAGATTTTTCACCAATCCAAACACGCGTTACAAAATTCATCCACCGGGCGGAGTCTGTCTTCCAATCCGAAGAGAGCTACCTGTGACGTCACATTCCCTATACAGGTGCGCTAGCGTCTCTGCGCAGTAAATAGATGTGACATTGTATTTTGAAAACGTGACGGTAACTAAGAAAACGATGAATTGAGGTGCACCGGCCGTGGCGACGGGAGAACATTCGACAATCGGACCAAGCCAAACAACGAGTGAAGTTACCTTTGTCGTTTCGAGGCAAAAATTTCAAAGACGGAAAATACATTCATGTCTATCATCACAATGAACATTTCGATGCCATTACCAGAATCACCGGATTCCTGGGACACTGTTATTACTGTGAGAAATGTGGTTATGGATATAACAATCGAGAGCAACACAAGCATTGTGGATTGAAGTGTGAGGGATGTTTGGCCTCTAAACCCTGCCTTGACGAAGGACAAGAACAAGTGCATTGCCCATCTTGTCAGCGCACTTTTGTCAGCTCTACTTGTTACCAATAACATTTGAAGACGCAAAGTTTACAGCAGAAAAGTGCTTGTCAACTCCTGAGATTCTGCCCTACTTGTGAACAAATGATCCGTCAATAATACCAAGGCACATGTATGTTCAGGAAAGAAACGATTTCACATTTGACACCAAATCGTGGACTTGGAACACGAAGACCACAAGAAGAAAAGGAATTTTATCTTTTTCGATTTCGAATGCATGCAAGAGACCGGCATTCACATTTTTAATTTCTGCGTGGCTCACCGAGCGTGCGAGAAGTGCATCCAAGAACCTATCTTTAGTCATTGCCCTCACTGTAGCAAGATTCCTGGAGGACGTGAAAAAATCTTTCGGGGACCGAACACGTTGGCCGATTTCGCCTAATGGATCATAGACCCCATCGACGAGACATGGAAATAAGAGGACATCGAACATTACGGAGATTGTCATCGCTATGCCACGGTGATGGCTCACAATTTCTCGGGATACGATGGGCAATTTCTTTTGAGATACTATACAGAACAAAGTACCGAACGTCCTAAAGTGACTTTGAAAGGAGCCAAAATCATTTCCATGCAAGTAGGACAAGTGGAGTTTAAAGATTCGATGAGTTACTTGGCCATGCCATTGAGCCGAATGCCTAAAACGTTTGGAATGATAGAAATGGCCAAAGGACATTTTCCGCACTTTTTCGATACCGAAGCCAGTCAACATGCCGTTCTACCCCATTTGCCTGAGGCTCACTACCACGATCCCGACAACATGCGCACCGAACAACGAGAAGCTTTCTACACTTGGTACCACACTCACGCCTCAGACCCTTTCGACTTTCAGGAAGAAATGTTAAAGTATTGTCGTTCCGACGTAGACATTTTACGGCGTTGCTGTGGGAAATTTCGAGAATTATTCATTGAACACAGTGGGATTGATCCTTTGAAAGAAGCCTGCACCATTGCCAAAACGTGTTCCTTAGTGTGCCGCCAACTATTCATGCCCGAAAACATCCTGGCTGTCATAAGCCCTCCAACGACGAACTTTGTCAAACGTCAATATTCGGTCAAAACCCTACGCTGGCTACATTACTTGTGCGACAAGGAAGACAAATGGATCCAACACGCCCGCAACGGAGGAGGCGAGAAACCAGCGGAACGTATTCGGGGGATGGTTTGGACTTAGAAAATTCAAGATTGTGTACGAGTTTATTGGGTACTTATTTCACGGATGTCCGATCTGTTACCCTCAACGTGACACTAAAAATCAGGTTTTACAACGGACCATGGAGGACTTGTACCAGGCCACTTGTCAGCGGCGCTTTAAGTTAGAACAGCAAGGATACCAAGTGGTGGAAATGTGAGAACACGAGTACGATTACCGATTGAAAACCGATACCGAGTTTAAGCGTATCGTGGAAAGTTACAATTTGATTGACCCTCTGAACCCACGGGACAGCTTCTACGTTGGACGGACGAATGCCACCAGTTTTCTGTACCAAGCCGACGAGGAGAAAGAAGAATAAATCAATTATTTGGACGTGTGTTCGCTGTATCCTTACGGGTGCAATATTGTCACTTTTCCGCAGGGCACCCCAATTGTTGACGGAACACATCGACGTGGACAACATTCGACAACACGAAGGATTGATTAAGTGCAAAGTCTTGCCTCCCACGGACTTTTACCATCCCATTCTACCTGACCATTGCCAAGGAAAACTGATGTTTCGTTTGTGCTGTACTTGTGCCGAAACGTGCAAACAAGACCGACCTTGTCAGCACACTCAGGAAGAACGCGCCTTGAGAGGAACGTGAGTCAGCGTGGAATTGTTTAAAGATCTGGACTTGGGATACCAACTGTTAGAAGTGTACGAAATTTACCACTTTCCCAAGACAGAAAAATACCACAAGGGTGAGGAGACTCACAAATGCATTTTCGCAGAATACGGGGATGTCTTTTTGAAACTGAAACAAAAAGCCAGTGGCTTTCCTTCCTGGTGCCACACTCCCGAAGACCAAGAGAAATTCAAAGAGAAATACTGGGAGGAGGATGGCATTACTTTAGACCACATCGAGAAAAACGAAGGAAGGCGATCGCTTGCCTAAGTGATGTTGAATTGTTTGTGGGGAAAAATGGCATAACGACCGTGTTGACCCAAGACAGAGTATTTGACAGAACCTTCCCGCTACTTCCAGATGAGTCACGACAAAACCAAATACATGAAACGCGTGGACGTCGTTTGTGAGGACTTGATCTTAGTCATTTACGAAGAAGAACCGGTCTTTGTAGAAGCCGACGAATTTGGAAATGTCATCATTGGGGCTTACGTGACAGCCCATGCTCGCTTAAAATTGTACGATGCTTTACACCAGTTAGGACATCGCTTGCTCTACTTTGACACGGACAGTTGCATCTACATCGATCGCCTGGGGAACCGTCACCCTGACATCGAAGGAGACCGTTTTGGAGCTTGGACGGATGAGCAACCCGACGACAAGATTCTAAGATTTGCTTGTGGCCGTCCCAGAAATTACGGCTACGAATACCGGGACCACAAGGAAAAGTGCAAGGATTGATTCTCAATTATCGCACCAGTCGAGTGGTGAACTTTCGGGTATTCAAAGAAGCCTTGCAGTCTGGACAGGATGGAAACGTTAAAGTGGCCACCTTCAAACCACACAAGATTGTACGTTTACCCACACACCAAATTGTCAGTCGGCCCTCGGAAAAAGAGTATCAAATCGTGTACCAGAAGAGAGTTCGGCTTCTCAACCACTTTACTTTACCGTACGAACACGCTGGTATAAACAAATGGTTCCAAGACGATAGCCACCAACAAGAAGGATGACTTCGACATAGCAAGAATCGAGTGAGAGACCCGATGAGAACTCCAAGTTCAAACCATGCCATTTTCCTGTCTTCTTGCCTGACTATTCTAATTGTGCCAGTCGATTGGAAACGTTTCAATAATGGTCCACGGATAGGGAAGGATTACCTGCTGCGAATGTTTTAGCTAGAACAGGATTTGTGTACTTGGGACCTGAGACTGGATTGGGATTCGAAGTACAGTGTTTCATTTGTGGTCTGAGGTTGCGTATGGATCGATGTATCTATAAAGATTCATCTATTCTGGAACATACTCGATGGTTCTCGTACTGTCATTACCTTTCTATGGCCTTTCCACCCATCACACTACGGTTGAGGTATGACGGTACCTTAGAGAAGGTAGTACCGTTGTCCAGGAAGAAAACAAGGAAGACTTCCAAAACTAGGCATAAAAACGGAACTATGTACAAGCTGGAGACTTCATTGCGACTAGTATAAAAAGGGACAACATCCAAGACGATAGTTCATTGTAACTACCAACACCAAGCGAGAAAGATGAATACTTTCAAATAGCAAGTATCAAGAGAGAGAAAACTCGAGTGCGATGTTGTGCCTTGCGATTGTAGGGATGCCGTACGCTGTGACCTCAGCGATTCAGTATCATATCATGGGAACTTTTCTATGACTACTACTACCATACCTACCATGGAAAGTGATGCTGTGTGTGTCAAACCTGACGGACGCGAAAGTGATGCCACTCGTCATAGTACACCTTTTCACTTTAATGGTTTTCATGTTGGATGTCATCATGAAACCATGCGACTACCACCCTACGGATGTCATCCAACCCTGAGCAAACTCCTGCCGATTTTACCCTACCGTCATCGAAATGAACCTGTGAAAGACGAATATTCGTTCCCTGTGCGTTTGCCTGAATAGTGCGACTTGGAAAGTCGATTCCAAACCTTCCGAGGAAAATGGCCTAAATATCTGGGAGGATCTACTCCCGAAGAATTAGCCAGAGCCGGATTTATCTACTTGGGTGAAGAGGATAAATTCAAGTGCTTTAGTTGCAGTGTGTTACTTCACGAGTGGGAGCAGAAAGATTCCGCTTACCTGGAACATGCTCAAGGGTCTCCTCAATGTCACTACCTGCCTTTAGTGGGACGACCTCAGTAATCTCTGGATAGATACTTTACAAGAGAACATTGGTGGATTGCCTGTGAAGTTGAGAGAACGCATTTACCAAGAGTTGGTCAAAATACAAGTGAAACGCAAACTCAGAATCATTTCTCCATTTTTAACTATGCTCTTTTCCAAAGTAAAAGAAGACTGATTATGGGAGGAAACTACTTCAGTCACAAATATAGACTAGGTTATAGGCCACGAATCAGTGATTATTGAATGGATACTTTACAAGAGAACATTCGTGGCTAACATGTAAAGTTGAGAGAACGCATTTACGGAGAGTTGGTCAAAATACAAGTGAAACGCAAAGAACAGTTGCTTCCGTTACGTCACCGATGTTTAAACCACTGATACCTAAATGCTATGAAGAGGATTGATTCATGTGAAAGCGTTCCACTGGTCAGATCTTGTTCAACTGGACGAGGACCGGAAGACTTTCGTTGCTACTCATCCTTCTCCATTGTGGCCATACTACATTTAATTCCAGAGGAAGAGTTAGAGGATTTCCAAAATCTTTTACGGTATCAAATTTTGTCTGTTGAGGAAAATTCTGTGCGATGTGTAGTGTGTGAACTAGTGACTAAAAAATTTGGATTCGCTACTAGAGTACGATTAGCTCTGTGCAAAAAGTACACTTCTTACCTCCGACAAAAAAGGACGGTATAAAAACAGGCCAGGATTCAAACGGTGGAGGATTACCATTGCATTTCACGAGGACTGTGTCCATTAAATAGGGGTCTACGTGTGGTGTGTGGCTTAGTGACTTGCTTTCTGGGATATCTTTTATCAGCCGATTCCTTGTGGACTCTTTACGAACAGTACATACCACCCAAACATGAAACCGGTCCCTTTAAATGTACACGAGAGACTCGCTCTGTTGAACTTGATTTTGTACAAGGTCAGCTGCAAAAATGAAATGTTACATAACCCAGAGGATATGATGAATAAAGGCTAACAAACAATGCCATAAAATATACATAACAGCTGATAATAATTATTCATAAAGTGAACCCGAGATAGGTTCACCGCTGTCTGCTATCATGCACGTCACAGAGATCGTCTTTAATATTTCTGAAATTTGTTTTTCCATTTAGCAATATGACCTTTGTCAAATGTTTTTATGACTGCTAAGCCTAACTCGGTCGCCACATTATACTTTCGTCTAGAAGATAATTTGATTGCCACGTCGTCTTGGTTATCTTTTTCACTAGCTTGTTATGGTGTCATCCCAATACTTATGTGTTCCTTTTTATTATATTTGGCGACAAGTGATGGCAGTTAATCGGAATATTTTGTGTTGTCTATTGTGAAATGCTTCAGATTCCGATTAATCCCTCGTACGACAACAACCTTACTCTCATTGAACATAGAGTACTGATGACTCTCTTTTCCTCGAGTCACGTCCCAGACGTATTGTAATAACATTCGAGGCCGTTATCTACCCAAATCATTGCTGGTGTGTGTGGCAAAGAAGCAAATGCGTATCTGGTATGGACGAAAGATTTATTTTTTTAATGGTAAACTCCACGCGTACTTACTGAAGACGTCAAAAATATTAAAGAGATATTTGACGTCTCCGTTGTCTCTGAAATGTTCTTTCCATGTTTATCAGATCTGCAAACCAAATATCATTGACACCTTTGGAATATACTTACTTTCTTCTTCCCTTCCTTTGGTTTGTTCCTTCTTATTTTCTGGGATTGACTGTTATACGCTCAGATCATATGCACGTCCAGTGGCAACTCTTACTAAAGATTTGTCTGTGGGCTCAATTGTTCCTGTCGGGTTAATTGCGGCTAAATCATCAAGCTTAATTTTATCATATTTTCTTTTGAGCGGTCTCGAAAGTAAATGTCATGTCGCATCGATGTGGTATCTACTTGGTTAAATGGTTCTCGGCCAGAAAGAGGCCAATCGCTAGCGGCAAGTTGTTTTGTCCAAAGGTTCATCTGGGCATGTATATGCATGCCCGGGCAGAGTCCAACTGACGTTTATCTTAGAAGCACATGCAGAGTAAAGATGCTGCCATAAATGTTACATCGCTTGCGGACAGCACAGTGGCACACTGTCTTGTTTTCATGAACACAAATGTTATCAGAACAGCATGCATTTTATGTCAGCAAAACACAAATTAATCACAAATATTTTCTAAATTCAAATTTTCAGGACGGCTACAGGCTGCTCCGGACAGCTGCTGCTAAATGATGTTTTGATAAACCTGGATTTACTCTTTCCACACTCAGAACATAATTATTTATTAAAGAACGATTGTTGTTTAGTTTGAGAGTCTCATCAAATCTATCCATATTCTTATTGCACGATAAACAATCCAATGCTGTCATTATACTTGAATTTTAGAGAAAATATACTGGCCTATGCTGATGTATGCCCAATCATAATTTTCCTTGATCTGCTGTGTATTAAGCTTACTCAGTACTAACTTGTCCTTAGCCAAGCTGGAAAGCGCTCTAGTTCTAGTAACATATCCAAGGTAGATTTTCCTTGGCATCGTAATCTAATTAAAAAAATACAACAGCGGCCGCAAGCTGAACTATACACTTGCTGAATTTGCGGTGAGATATAACTCAGCTTTGTCGCCTGATATATGTTTTGTGACTACGTCAGATGGTGGCATGCCAAACGAATCACAATATTCTGCGTTAGTAGACTACTACTGTCTGGTTTGTTTACTATCGCAATCCAGTGCTTCCCAGAACCATCAAAATAATGTTCTATATTAATAACGCAGCTCTCATCTCATCTTTTATTTATTTTCGTAGCGTGTCTTTGGAAAACACGCAGCGAAATGGTTGAATATCTTGAGAGATTTCTCTGTGTCAAAGTTACTTAGTGGCCATTAGTTCGGGTCGCTGCAGCACTTGCGCTCTCTTTTTTTTTAACCCACACCGCGCCCTAAACGTGTTCCTAGCTAGGTAGGCAGCGCCACTAGTGGTAAAAAGGTGAGATGCCGTCCTGTCTTTTATGTTGTGTGGCAGATAAATGAAGCATGATTTATTTCACTGTTGGCTTTTGTTTTCTCATTTTGTCATACTGGTGCTTTGTCAACATTGCTGCTAGAAGACAATTATTGTTCTGTGAGTTTTATTGATGAAGGACTTCTTCTGGGAGCTTCCAGCGCAATTTCCTTTCGCTGAGTTTCTGAGAGAGAGAGAGAGAGAGAGAGAGAGAGAGAGAGAGAGAGAGAGAGAGAGAGAGAGAGTTACTAAAGTCTTGATACGGCATTTTTACGTCGAATGTTTAGACAAAACGTTAAGCAAAAACATTTTGTCTTCTTCGCGCAGTCCTCTGTCGCTCACTGCATTTTCACTAGCGTCTGATATTGCTCCATACCCTGCTGCTATCCCAAGATAACCAAGTGCCAACAAAATTTTTGGACGCCATGCCGCAAGTAGATAATAAGATTGCTGGAAAAGCGCCAACCATGCGAAACATTTGTTTTGCTCATTATATTGCAGTTAAGCCTTGCAGTCCTGCGTTGTTGTTTGGTTTTGTTTTGTTAGCGCCAGACCATGTTGTCCTTGGTGCCGTTGGCGAAATTTTCTGCAAGATTTGTTTCCTGCTATATTTCCCGCTGCTGAGGGGAGCACTTTGCAAAACTAGACGCGATATGACCAATTTGCCCCTCTTGTTATTGTTTAAAACAAACAATGAGTTTTTCTGCGCTTCATTCGTCTTCGCTTCGTTCTACAGCACAATTACATAATTTTATTTTGCAATCTCAGATGGAGATAAAATATCACGCGCTCATTTTTTAAGTTCGCGTTGTTTCCCGATTGGTCTGTAATTGACATTGTGGTTTCAGGTATACTGTACATATTATTCACAAGATATTAAATTAGAGAAGCAGGCTAGACTGTTATCAAATATCCTGGATGTGCATTAGGACTAAAGCTATAGATAACGTGACTGTGGCCACCTCGTGCATCATAAGATCTTTCGGCCGCATAGCGATATATCAACTGTTTACCTTGCTAATTTTCACAGGAAAATCATTATCGTATGCACCATCGTTCTGCAAACGTTTTACGTTAATCGTTTATTTGTAAAATCAATCAGCTCTACAGCCGCCCGTCTTGGGCATCATGTTTTGGAGAATATGATACTTTGGTTCGATAAGTATGTTGTCGCCAGTTTGGCTTTGCTCTGTCATCATTCTTTTACTGTCATCCACTATGTCCAAAGCATTGTATGTGCCAGAAACTATAGTTAGCAAAGTTCCCGCGTCGATAGCAGATGTAAGATAAATTAAATTTGTTGTTGCTTTTCGTAACATTTTGGAAAGAACTGCAGATCTTAGCAGGAATTATTTCTATTTCATAGTGCGTGTCTTGAGATAATTCTATAGACGTGCTGTATCTCACAGTAAACTTACTGATTGTTCTTGGGAAAGTTTGCTTGGTGTTGTAAAGAAGAGTTTGTGACAGCTATATCAAAATCATTCTACAAAACATTAGACTTTGCTGAAGTAAATGATCTTGCATCTTGATGATGAAGTTGCCGACTTACGTGCCAACCTTACCTGCTTGCTTTTCTTACTGCTAACAACTTCAGCCGTGCGACAAGCTCTGATACATTTTGTAGTATCTTATTCCTCAGTTTGACTTAGGTCTAAATTTCTTGCCTTGCTTGACGCGATTTCTTAGTGCAGTGTCCATCTTTCCTGCTTTCTTGCTAACTTTTGTATTCGTCTTGTGTTCGTCTGGCACGAGAAAGAATTCCTATCTGGCTCAAGAAGCTGTGGTTTTTCTTGTGGCAGCCTCCACACAAATTCTGGATCACTTCTCATTTTTATATAGATCAGATACTGAAGCATCTTCTTTGCTTGTCGTAGGTCTTTATCAGTTCTTTCTAAATGCTTTATAATTTCAGAGGACTTCTTTTGGTCTTCACAACATCCTATTGAACACAGACACCTCTTCTCTTGCATCTTTTATTTTCATTATATTGTTTAATTTGCGTTTATTTCTCTTTGTAGTGGATCTTCATTCTCATCAAGGAAAATTTCTGTATCACGTGCAATGTCTCTGTACGGTCTCTTTTTCTGGTCAAATGATTCTTCTATTTCAGTCTGATGTTCCCTAGCTTGCTCACCAAGTGCTCTGATGAGTCGGTCTTCCTTCACATCATGTGTTGTCGCAGCCTGTTCTATATTTTTCGTGACAGGAAGAAGTAATTTTTCTACTACGTCGCGCTGAAATGCCAGGTCGCCAACCTTTTTGGCTTGCAAAAGACCGTGTATTTGCTGCTGCTGTTCTACGTACTTTCTCATAACATCAGTGTCGTCTATGTTTCCTCTACTCGGACGTGTAATACTATATGAATTTTTGCTTTTTTATTTCTTATAATATTGATGTCAATCCAGCAAATAAAATTCGTCAAATCCACGACGCGTGTTACTACTTCTGCGTCTCGATGAAACGCCATACAATCATTGTTGCTGTCGCCTTTAGCATCGTGATCGTACTGTTTAAATTTGGCAGCATCTATGCCACGAAAATGATCAGGCGCAATCGAGGATTTTGTACATATTTTTGCTGGGATTTAGATCATTATTTTACCTTAGTTCAGCCCGTTATATTAGCATATTCAGTAGCAAGTTTGTCTTGCCTCAGCCAGATGGACCTACGAGCATGAGGTGCCAATCGGGAAACAACAAACTATGCCGCGATTTCCTGAAGTCTTCTGAGTCGATGTTAATAATACGCATGTTTTATTGGCAGACTATATATAATGAGTCATTTTACGGCTTTGGCACCGTCATTGGCAACGGCAGCTTAAGTAGTTTCAGTTATGTCTGACGCAAAACTCAACAGACGTGTACTAAAATCTGGCGATACTATGAAAGGGCCTCCAAATTTGTCGGCGCAAAAGATCTCGAATGTGGCTGCCCCTACAGATAACGTAGATGAGACAAACACAGAACACGCAGACAAATATGCGAGTGCAAAATGTTTGCAGATAGAGACTACCAATAATTTTCTCAAGAGCGCGTACTTTTTGCTGGATGAAACATAACGTCGGCAACTGTCGGCAACCAAATATAATTTCCTGCGCCAGGAGTGCTGCCTCTTTCTATCGGAACTATTACATGCGATATCAATATGAGAAAAAGAATGATTTACAAACTGATTTTTCTGCCAAGATTTTTTTTTACCGTTTTAAAAGGTATACATTTTCCATTTTCAGCAAATAGACGGCAGCTTTTGGTTCAATTATATTTTTTTAAAATTGTATCTGCAGGAGCGATTCTCGTTGATGTAGATCTGAATATGTTCATCCAAAATATGCTGGAGAGTCGAACTCATGTTCACAATGGTTTTGATTTTCTTTTTCAATGACATTATGATCTCACGTTTTGCACCCTCTGACAGGTGGTGCTGTGGAATGGGAGAAATAAGCAAACAACTAGCAAGAAAAAAATCAAATCAAATTGTATAAATTCTAAAATCCACCTTACAATACGTACTTACTTTACACAATGGTACCCGACTGGCGTAATGCATACACATCACCATAGGCAGCGTTTATCTGGAGAACGTAAAATACTCCTATATGGACACAACAAGCACTCCCTTCCTGATATAACAAAGCTTTAAAAGAGATTTTCCAATGGAAATTTTTGCATGTCAAACATGTTCATTTCCTAAGCTCAACTTTAGAAAGAGTTCCTATTTTGTCTAATAAGATATCTAGAACTTACCCGACGGTACAAAGTCGTATTCATTTCTGTCAGCTTGGACTTATCTTAAAAATTGACCTTGAAGCAAGTCTATTTTTTAATGAACGAAATGAGACTCTCTTAAACTAACTTGCTTTATCACTGCCGTAAAGTGTATAGGTATATATGCTGTGAGAGCAGATAAAACAAATACTGATAACGTCATATATCACTTTAACTACAGAAGAATATGACATGTACATAATGTGGCAGAAAAAAAAAACCCACTGATAACATAATGTATTACCTACCCACTTAATATTACCTACCAACTTAATCTTACATGGCCAGTCTGGCGTTTTATACATTTGTTCAGGCTGTGACTCCATATGGCACACCGAAAATTCCCGAATCTCACACTAAGCCTGTAATTACTTTAGAACTGGAAATATTCAATAAAAGTCCGCTTAAAAATATCCGGAATATTTATTGCTATACATTTTAAACTATTCAAAGTGTTAACTGACCTTTGTAATGTCAAGAATTGTAATCATACTGGTTTCAAAATGGCCGGTTTAGGAGCTGGGGATAAGGGGAGAGGAATTTATGAGCATTTCGCAGTAACTACTGCCGAGAATATTTTGGACAATTTTGACAACAATTCTTAGACGAAGCGGGTATGCAGATTTGACACCAAACATGAGAGAGAGAGAGAGAGAGAGAGAGAGAGAGAGAGAGAGAGAGAGAGAGAGAGAGAGAGAGAGAGAGAGAGAGAGATACGACTGTATGGACAGGCAAGTCAAGTGTTAAAGACTTAAAACAAATGGAAACTGCGGGAAGGAATCAGCACAATAAAATTACAGAGAGTTGGGCCTAGAGCATGGTAATATAGAAACAACGATGAAGGTAATGGATGTATCTGGTAAGGAAGAGGAAGAACCGGATTCTCTTGAAGACGAGGAGCCTAAACCTGATCATGAAGCAGAAAGTCCACAGCCTGAGCATGAAGGAGAAATTCCACAACCTGAGCATGAAGCAGAAATTCCTGAACCTGATCATGAAGCAGAAATTCCACAACCTGAGCATGAAGCAGAAATTCCTCAACCTGATCATGAAGCAGAAATTCCACAACCTGAGCATGAAGCAGAAATTCCACAACCCGATCATGAAGCAGAAATTCCACAGCCAAAACCTGTTGCTGAAACACTGCAACCAGAGCAGTAAGTCCAGAAATCGTGAAAAAAGTTTCTGAAGCTTATTATTACCTCAAAAAGTACAAAACAAGATAAAAAATATACCAAACAGGCACATTGCCGGTGGAAATATCAGGTCATATTTATTATCGCACATTGAACATGGTGCCACATGAAGGATATCTTATGAAAAATACCCAACATCTTTCAAACTTCCCATGAACAATTTAGATATTAAGCTTTCACCTATTCTGCTAAAATCAATTTATGCATACTATATCATTGTTAGGTATCATCGCAAACATGTATATGACGCAAATGAACTTCAAGCCCTTATCGAGTTCATTAAAATAAAGTTTGACGGCAGAAGAGGCGTGCCTAAGAAACAAATATCATTTACAAGCGATATAACTTGAGGAAACCGTACTGGCGCTCCGGAAGCATCACAATATGATCAAAAAAAACTATTCAAGCTGCATGAAACAGACTACACACATGCGATACAATGTGCTGTAAAAAAAACCCACCCAGATCTTTATTGAAATATAATCCGAAAACTAGATCTGGAACTTCCGCCACCACAACTGTAAAATAATGTTATATAATATTGAAAAATAGCATAGATTCTAATCATATTAGCAGCCATCTCGAAAAAGAACAGCGCGAAGGACTTATAGCATATTATCGATGCCATCAGAGGCTAGTTTACCGCTTTAAGAAATATTGATGTTTTCACTGAAAGTATTTCCGCTAGTATTAAGCGTTGCAAACGTGCTGGCAAGTGTGCCTTTTCCTACATTCATTACTTCTGATTATTTCTGGCGTCGAGATCGTAACGCAGATAGCCTTCAGAAAAGTGAAGCCAAACCTTCAAAAGAAGATGTTATGTGCAAGCACGCCTACATCACTTATACACAAATTCTGAACCAAATTAGGATTTGCTTGCGTGTTGCTACACTCAGTATGGTATATGTAGTCAAATAATTCAGAATAGTATACGTAATCCTGGAACTAAGCCCATAGTGTGATGGCAAATACGGCAAAAATATACGTAAAAAATGTCAGCCCTTCAGCTTTCAAAACAAAGCGTTGGCACTGAAGCTAATGGTAGTTTCCTAAATAAAGGTGAGAAAGTAAATGATGCCTTGGATTAAAGTTTGGTACGGTCTGTTATTGACTTGACCAAATCTTATAAAGATCGTTTCCTTCCAAATTTATTTTATTCTTCACCTAGTATGCGCTTGGATCTTTCTGGCTCTATGGTGATACCCGCGTAAAAATCAAAGAGATCTAGATTTTCTCTTTTTACGGCCGATAAATTATTTTGAGAGCATCCTTTGAACAATCTGTACGCGCCATTCAACACCCTGATTTCTTTTACCAGCCATCTGACTTAGCAGCAGGGAGGCTGAACAGACCAAGTTTTTGGACCGAAATAAAACTTCCTACGGAGGGTTAGAAAATGCAATCGTCAATAATGCTAAACGAAACTTCTAACCAATCGAGATTCCTCTAATTTGGTTAGCTCGTTTTGTTATTTTATTTTTGGCGCGTGTTTTCAAATTTTTGTGTGCGCTCGTTTACGTGTCTTCCACGTATTCGTGGTCGCAGCCTCCCTGCTGCTGTAATTAAACCATTATTATATCAATAATGATCGGTGAAGCTCACTCAGCAAGGCTAGCTCGAGAGCGACTAGAGGCAATCAAGAAATATATACCCGTCCGTGATTCTGTCAGACAAAAATTACAAGCACGTCAGGAGTTTAAAGAAGGATTTGCAGAAGGTGCAGAAGAATTGTTTAAACCTGTCACAGCGACTACTTAAGGTCTTCTTCACGTGTTGGAGAAAACCGCTGAAGCAACCGGAAAAATAGCAGAGCGAACTAAGAAAACAAAAGAAATTCTGCGAGAACTTTCGACTGAAATAGCTGCTGCTCAACCAATGCGAGAAATACTTGAGGGTGTAGACCAAGCTCGTGCTGAAATAGGTTATATAAAAGATCGTATACCAGAATCAAAATCAGAATTAGAACAAGAACCAGAACCAAAACAAGTAAGAGCTAGAGTTACGCCGATTGATGAATTTACCATAGAAAGCATTAATGATATTAGGAGAGCCAAAACATAAAACATTTAGCTGTGAGTACCGCGAATAGTGATAATAATAAAGAACAATTTCTGAAACCAGAGTATCGTGGTGGTCATATAAGCCATGATGACTGGAACAAATGAATATATTGCATACACTACGGAGTTGATCTGGTCAGAAGTGACGATACGAGATATACAGAGTCTGACGATGAGATAAGAAGATATCTTTTACAAGAACAAAAAATAACTAGTCCAATAACAACTTAGGAAGAAGAAAGAGAAGAATACCAGGATGCCCCCAGTAAAACTGGAAGTGGTATTGGTACAGGTACCAGGGGGAGCGGTCTTATTACTTGTCCCAACAATGTCCTTGCCAACGTAGACAGATTAGAAATTCTGATTGGTGGAAAACGAGCTGGTAATAACTCTCCTGAGATCATCAACGAGATAGCATCAATTTGTCAACGATTATTTAAAGGTGGCATCATAGAAATTAAGGTTTATCGGGAACTCATCGATGAAATTACCGACAATTATTAAACAGTTAGATACAGCAACTATAATAAGATGATCATACATAATACTCAACGTGCCCCGGTCATGGTCAGTGTGATAAATTCGTGATTACCTATATATAGCGATTACTACGGAGGTGGACTTGGTGATGTTGTTCAGGGTCTGTTTAGAAGGTTAGCCCCAAAAGCAATACCTATTGTAAAACAACAATCCATGAAAGCTATTGACGTTATTCGTGATAAAGGAATAAGTGCTGTTGGAGATGTAACCGATAAAACATTTTCAACACTCAAAGAAAGATTAGCACGATTTATACGACGAACACCTCAACCAGTAAAATTACCCAGCACTGAGGTTATGCCTGCAAATGTTAGTAAAATAATAAATCAAGCTGTAAATCAAAAACTAGCAGAGTTGGCTAGTGTACCCATGTCAGAAAAAGAAAAAAATATAACCGCTAGTCTGGTAGTAGGAAGCGGACTTCGTGTTAGACGAACACGATAATAATAAAGATGTTTAAACGTGTATCTGATCCCGCATTTGACATGAACGCACTAGTACTCAAAGATGAGTCTGCGCGTGATTATCAATATTATTTTTATGACGCACCAGAACCAAATCAGCGTGGAAGAATATGTTTACAAGTTCATGATATAAGCAGATATTTTTTACCTGCTGAGGCATTTATTGAAGTAGAAGGGAGAATTTTGCAAGCAGACGGTACAGGAATTGGGATTGGTGATCGACCTGGTTATGTTAACAATGGTATCATGGCGTTATTTAAAAGTGCCATATATGTGATTGACGGAAGAAACATTGAAGAAATTAATGACGACATCGATATTGCCACGACGATACTTGGCCTTGCAAGATACAGTGATGATTACATAAGATCGGTAGGTCCATCAATGATGTTTGCAAAAGATATAACTGATAATCCAGATAGTGATAATGTAACTACGGCTAATGTGAGAAACGCTGCCGGGACTGCAGAAACTTCCGCAGTAGTATCAATGAATAATAACTTCATCTTAGGATTTGCCACATGTAGATTAATGTTAAATGATGAAGAAGAGTTTCATGTGCGATTCCATTGTCACATATCTTTGGGTTCTGCAGAAATGTCAGAAAGGTTATTTTTGGAGCCAAGCATACAGTTGTACTTGATAGAAAAGGTGACGACGACGACGCCGTCTGGTGACCCGTAGCGTCTGGTGCATTTATTGTAAGATTAACAAAACTTTCGTTGTGGATGCCAGTAATGACTCCATCAATAACCGAAGAACAACGATTACTCTGTTTCATGGGTCAAGGCGGTAAATCAACATTGTCATGGTTGACGATGACCACACACAGTACTCAAAGTGAAGTTGTTGGTTTATTTACATGGCAGATAACAACACAGCATGGTGCCTCTGCACCGCGACATATATTCATTGCATTTCAGGAAAACTCATGATATGGTAGACAAACACGAAATCCAATGGTATTTGACACTCTTGGAGTTAGTAAAGTTTCTTTAAGGATAAATGGGCATCAGGAACCATCCGAAGAAGTATTACTAAATTTTGATCGCAATCATGTAGCACGTGTTGACGAAATTTATGGGACGTGATCAGAATGTTGATTCTGGTTCGCAGATATCTCAGCGGGATTTTACAACGCTGTATCCAGTCTATTATTTCTCACTGGAACATCTAGATTTATTCAGACAATCTGTCGTTGATATACACTTCCGAGCTCGTGTATCACGATTGCCACCAAGAATACCTGGTCCACCGTTTATTCCTGGTGGTTACAGAGCAATCGCTGTTATATTATCCGATAAAACAATGCTACTTGAAGGTGTTGGTGGCTGCATGAGAGCCATTGATGCCCCCGTAGAAAACATGTAAATGTTTTCCAAAAACATGTAAATGTTTTCTCCAACATGCAGTCGTTAATTTAAAATCAAAGAAATATTATAAATGTCATATCATCATGTCAACGTCAGTCTGACTTCTTTTCAGATTAAAACTACAATCAGCGTCCAAAGATAACTGTGGAACAACGATATCGTTAAAACAAGGAAAAATTTCAGGTGGTCCTGATAAATTATCACTGACAGAACGTCAACGCAAACACTTCGATGCAGCTAAACAATCAAAGAAAAGTATACGACTTAATCTTTCCGCGAGTACTATCAGCGGTGTTGTTAAAACCGGTGGAATATTTCCACTTCTCGCAGCTATTCCAGGAATAATTGCTGCAGCTGCTTCAGCTGTTGCAAAAGCTGCTGCGTTAGGTGCTGTTGGAACTGCTACTGGGATGGCATTAAAGAAAGCTACAGGGAAATGTTTATAAAGATCTAAAAAAAAGGGAAAGGGTTTAAGATTACCAAGGATGCTACCGCGGTACAGAAAAGGATTAAGAATCCCAGGAGCACTTCGCTGATTCTCCCAATGTCCAATTTGATTTACTTGATGTTGCTGCGCGATTAACCATCAAAAACTTCAGAGGTGTTTTCATGCGTGATCAATTACCACACAAACCAAACAATGTTGAAACTGGTATTATTAATCTCGATGAATCCACCAACACAGGTACACATTGGGTTGCATACGCGATTGATCCACGTGGAATTATTTATTTTAATTCTTACGGGTTAGCTCGACCAAAAAATTTTAAAACATGTGAGCAGCGATAAAAATATTCCAATTTGGTATTCCACGTTACCAACACAAGAAATAACCGACCCACCAATATGTGGTCGTGAAGCACTTGCTGTGCTTGACGCCGTATCAAAATCGTCAGCGCCTCCTCATAAAGTCGTGCACGCGGACACTGTACATGTACACCGTTTTAAACAACCATTAAATGTATAATGTAAATATTTACGGAAGATCAGCTAAAACTTAAACCCAACAAACACCATCCGAAGACTTACTCAAACGAGTAACAAAACAGATCAATGATGAATTTATCTGACCTGCTCAATCTTGCCAATGTTGATCTTGGTGAACTTGTAGTATTTCAAAACCGTGAAGGAAAATTGATTACGAGTAATATTTCAATCAGCGATATAATTGTTTTGCAACAGAGCAACACGAGAAAGTCTCATTACCGTGTACGACCGAGAAGGAAAACTTGTTCCTAGTGTTGTTACTCCGTCGTCCATTCGAGATAGTATATCCGAACGAGTGTTAAAGACCGGTGATATAATGCGTGGATTTCTCAACATGAACAACAATAAAATTACCAACGTGGGAGAACCAACAGATAATCTCGACGCTGCAACGAAGAAGTACGTCGACGATATGAAAACTTCGTTGTCGACAATCAACGATGGAATGACCACACTTTGAACTGATTTTTCTAATCAAGTACAACTGTTTCTGAATTTTCGCAGAAACGTAAATAGAACCATTAATGAATTTTTTGGAAGTCCACCAACCGTTGACATAAAACTCGCCGACGTGAACGCGAAACTCAACGATATCATCAGTGGAATTCCTGATATCGTTAAAAAGACTAATCTCGTTAAAATTTCTCACCATCAGACCACCCATGTGGTATACACGGTATCATCAGGATCATCGATGTGGACACCGCCAAATAACACTATCAAACATACCGCAGAAGAAACTGGTGTGTACAGGCAGTCCATGTTCAGCTCTGCAAAATTTAGGATATTTACCATATTTACATGGCGTCATTCGACTGATATTTTTTCTGGAACTGTGTCTATGGTGTTAAATAAAGATACCGAAGAAACGTTTATACTGGAACCATCTGATAAAAAATTAACCACGGTGTCTTAATGCTGGTGTCTTGAATTTATCGCTGAAACACCTCAATTGATTACTTAATATAGTATAATGATCGACGCTAACCAACGAAGATACAATCAAGTATTTGAGTTACAAACCAAACTGAAAAATATCATCGACGAGTACGACGTACAAGTAAAAAAATATCGCAGACTCGCAGTTGTCATCAACGTAGTTGTGAATTCCGCATCTGCGATCATGGCGTCCAGTGGTGTGCTACTGTCCGCGGTAACGATAACGTCGCCGGCAGTTGCAACAATTGTTGTTTCAGCTGCAGCAACAATTGCTGGTGTTCTTAATATCATCGCAAAAAAAATATCGACGTCTACAAACGCGAAATTACACGGGTACACGTTAAAACTGCACGCGATGACGTTAGCGTACTTGAAGCTATCATCGTTGATTTCGTTGTGCCTCAACTACGATATAATTACCGACAAAGAGTTCACACAAATAATCGAGATTTACAACGATGCATTAGAACCAGGAAAAAATCCTGATTTAACCACAACGAGTAATAATAATGTCGTCAACGATGGAACTGCTGCAACAGATAGCTAACAATAAAACGCTGCCGAATACAACGATGATTTCAACCAGTTCAACCACGCCTGAATTCAGCGTTGTTTTTCCAACTGCAATTCCAGCGAGCGAAATAGCACTAGCACAATTGCGAGTTTATCACAGTTGGCCCAATATTAGATCAAAATCGTTTGGTGGTCTCCCCGCAAATAACTCGTTGATGTTCTTGAATGAAAATAAACCAGATGGAACTCCCGATTGGCAAGTTGTAAGTGTACCCACTGGAAGTTACCAAATAAAACAGCTCAATGAAGAATTTCAACGTAGAATTAAATCTATCACTGGCAAAGAATCCAAGATAGCCATTACTGTTCACGATCCAACGCTGTCATCCGCGATTGAAATATATTCTCCCGAATACGCTGTTGACTTATATCACTCATCAATTAGAAATGTAGTTGGATGGCCTGAGGGTGCGCCGATTTATCAAGGACCGCCAGAACCGACGAGAGATAAATTTCATACAACTGAAAAAAGATTTATAAAGGTTCCAAAATATAAAAAAAATCTGCCCGTGGACAGTCGATAAATGTTTTATTGATGGCGCTAAAAGTATTCCTGACATGAAAGATTTCATCGATACAGTCGGCGATGTCAAGTTTGCGGATGTTTTTGTCAAGGTCAACGACGAAATGAATGAAGAATTTAATTATTTTTCTGATGCTGTTGAACATTATTTTACCAGGATAACACAACGTTACAGCGATGACACAAGAGAAACCATCCTTGATGGAATTCGACACTTGAATTTAATATTATTTGATTTTAATTATCTCAAAAATATTCTAATCAGAAATATACATAACATCTATAAATCGAATCCAAATGTCATTCAGGATAGAAAAATGTTCTTAACCGGATAATATAAATTCCTAAATTCGTTCCCGACATCAACGTTTACTTTCCAAAAATTATGGAGGCACGGAGAAAAGTAGCTCCACCAGCAAGTATCCTCAAATATAACAACGATTCATGCGGTGAAGGGCGTCATATTTCACCGGGCATCGTCAATCTAGTATGTGACGTCGTCGATGGCAGCTATCAAGTAGATTTACAAAAATCAAATCAAGCTCAGCAAGGATACATTTTATATACATTTACCCCTTAAGTCCCCCAGGATATTTAATTGTATCAGAACCAATTAACCCTGTTTATCTGCGTGTAGATAATCCACTGTTATCGAAGAAAAATTTTAAGCTTATTGATCAGTCTGGACACCTTTTGGATTTACAAGAAGAATCATTAAACTTAAATCTGTATGTAAGATCATAGATCTCGCGTTCGTGGAACAAAAAAATCTGAATAAATATTATTATCAGAATAATAATAAATATTAATATCAAACTAAAAATAAATCTGATTCAGAATAAAATAAATACTTTTTTAGTAGTCATTTTCCTCCCTTGACACTTTCGCTTTCAACTTTCACTTTGTTCAGCTGGTACCACGGTCACGGTGACACCGTTGGTTTCGTTGTCACTACATTCACTTTCACTTTCATTGTGGGTAGAGTAGTCTTCCGCCGCGGCTTCGTTCGCGGACATAATCTCGTTCAGTTGTCTTATACGAGCGTTTACATTCTTTTTTGTTTCGTACTCGTGAGATAATTTTGATCTAATTTTTGCGATTGAGTTTGCAAGGGGAACAAATAATTTTACCTGAGCATCTGTAACTGCCGCGAGCGACTGTAACCTTGCCTGCTGAATCAACTTTACAAATGTGTAATCAGCTGGTAGTGTATACCTGTTATCGGATTTTCGAAATTGTAGTGATTCAAAATTACGCATAATTTTTTCAGGATTAAGTTCATCAGAAATTTTTATACCGTGTTGTTGTAATTGCTTAATGACAACAATAACAGCATTAATATTTTCTTGATTCATATTATAATAAATATGTATTTAAAATAAAAAATATAAAAGATATTTCTGAATCAGAATAATAAAAATAAAAATAAAAAAATATAAAAATTATTTCTGATTCAGAATAATAAAAATAAAAATATAAAATATAAAATGTTTCTGAATCAGAATAATAAAAATAAAAATATAAAAAATATTTCTGAATCAGAATAATAAAAATAAAAATAAAAATCTAAACATATTTCTGAATCTGAAAATAAAAATTTACAAAACATATAATCACAGCACAACCCCATGTGAACTCCTAGATTGCCAAACGACATTCTAGCAAGCTCAGTGGCATTTGAATCAATCTCGATGCGAACTCCTAGGTTGCCAAACGACATCCTAACAAGCTCAGAGGCGTTTGAAATTAGACGAACACAATTTCGATGTGAACTCCTAGGTTGCCAAACGACATCTTAGCAAGCTCAGAGGCATTTGAAATTAGACGAACACAATCCCGATGTGAACTCCTAGGTTGCCAAACAACATCCTAGCAAGCTCAAAGGATACACATAAACTTAATTCTAACTTATCTCTGGGACTTAACTAACTTAATTCTAGGACAGCACACACATAAACGGGGTCTTTTCTACGTTCAACAGCTCATGCACACTCTCCCCCATATTCAACCCCCGGGGAGTGCAAAAGTGCACCCACCACGTGGTGACATGGTGGGAGAGTGTATTTTTCTCTGTTGAAGTTCGAGGAAACTGGGCGCAGCCCCAACTATTAAGAAAAATTTGGCATTATACCGCCCCCATCGACAAATGTGTCTGCCATGGGAATCGAACGCCAGGCCTCAGTATAAGAATCCAACATTCTTAACACTGTACCACAGTCCCATTCTTGCAAACATATGTTCGGAAATTACTATGAAGTTACATATGCTACCACGTGAACTGCAGTGCGATTTCACACATGTTCAACCGACATGAATTTATTTTAATTTCATATACATTTTAACTGAATAAACTGTAATGTGGATTTATTTTAATTTCACACACATTTTAACTGAATAAACTGCAGCGTGGATTTATTTTAATTTCACACATGTTTCAGCTAAATACAACGTGGACATTAAAAAAACGCCGGATGTAATGGAAACAGATGTTGCGTAACTGTAAGATCTAAAAATAACCTACCTGGAACTTCACACACAGACCTACACACGCTTAACTTACCTGTGCTGCACGTAAAATAATCTGAATTTATAAACCCTAGCCAACAAAAACACGGTTAAAATACAACTGTGGAGGGTAAATAAATCACGAACTACTTATAATTACGAAACACAACAAAGAATCACTATCTCGTTCAGTTGTTTTCACACGTCAGGCAGTAACAGGCGATACAATTGGGCAGTTACTCTATCAGCGATGACAGAATTATCTCGCTTAATCATTAAGAAGTTGACGCGTACTTAAAAATTATCCGCTGAGAGTATTTATTTGAAAATGCTGATTTGGTTATATTATCTGCCACATATTTTACCCAACGCGAGGTAATATCAAAATATTTAGCAGCTGCATTTTTTGATGGAAATATTATTTCTTCGCCTATCTCCATATTCAGAGATTTAACAGTCCTCTTTCCAACCATTCTATGCATAAGTGTCTCACCAAGTCTAGAATTGTGACTCTGTGTAACAGCCCGCAAGTTAGATAAATTATTATCTTTTGGATTTGAGTTAATATGATCGATCACAAGTCTGTTTTTGATGACTCCGTAAAAACATTCGAATCCGAATCTATGTGATAGATAAGTTTTCCCCCAGCTCTGAACATGAGATAGCCAGTATTAATGACAAAACCAACTGGCTTTTTTCAGTCGACAGTGTCTGATGATACCATCACGAGCTGCCTCATAATTTTTAATGGTGGGATGTGTTACAAATTTATTTTGTTCCATTTGTATAATAATATTATTTATCTAAATTGTTATTTTGAAAATCTGGCGAGATAGTCTTCGGGAATTTTTATGGGAGACTCGACATCTTTTATATCATAATATCGTTTCAGCTCTCTTTTTTTTTTTTTGTTTTTTTTTTTGCCAGCGCATTACACACACAACCGAGTTTCACCTCTGACTCCAACACCACACCGTAAACACGGTTTTGGTCCTAGACTTCCACGCCGAAAACTCTGCATGTGATAGCCGTAAAATCCATTTATGCATGCGCGATTACAAGGAGTTGTAAATCCTATCATTAACCAACTGCATTTATTATTTGCTTGTAATATTATATATATATATATAT